>CAUJNA010000502.1:998215-1043215 GCA_963377175.1 Effrenium voratum | reverse complement strand
GGCAGCTTCTTGGTAGCTTCTTGGTAGCTTCTTGGTAGCGTCTTGGTAGCTTGTTGGCAGCTTCTTGGTAGCTTCTTGGTAGCTTCTTCGTAGCTTCTTCGTAGCTTCTTGGTAGCTTCTCGGTAGCTTCTTGGCAGCTTCTTGGTAGCTTCTTGGGAGCTTCTTGGTAGCTTCTTGGCAGCTTCTCGGTAGCTTCTTGGCAGCTTCTTGGCAGCTTCTTGGGAGCTTCTTGGTGGCGTCTTGGTAGCTTGTTGGTAGCTTCTTGGCAGCTTCTTGGCAGCTTCTTCGTAGCTTCTTGGTAGCTTCTCGATAGCTTCTTGGCAGCTTCTTGGTAGCTTCTCGGTAGCTTCTTGGCAGCTTCTTGGTAGCTTGTTGGGAGCTTCTTGGTAGCGTCTTGGTAGCTTGTTGGTAGCTTCTTGGTAGCTTCTTGGCAGCTTCTTGGTAGCTTCTTGGCAGCTTCTTGGTAGCTTCTTGGTAGCTCGGCAGCTTCTTGGTAGCTTCTTGGTAGCTTTTCGGTAGCTTCTTGGCAGCTTCTTGGTAGCTTCTTGGTAGCTTCTTGGTAGCGTCTTGGTAGCTTGTTGGCAGCTTCTTGGTAGCTTCTTGGTAGCTTCTTCGTAGCTTCTTCGTAGCTTCTTGGTAGCTTCTCGGTAGCTTCTTGGCAGCTTATTGGTAGCTTCTTGGGAGCTTCTTGGTAGCGTCTTGGTAGCTTGTTGGTAGCTTCTTGGCAGCTTCTTGGCAGCTTCTTGGTAGCTTCTTGGTAGCTTCTTGGTAGCTTCTTGGTAGCTTCTTGGTAGCTTCTTGGTAGCTTCTTGGTAGCTTCTTGGTAGCTTCTCGGTAGCTTCTTGGTAGCTTCTCGGCAGGTTCTTGGTAGCTTCTTGGTAGCTTCTCGGTAGCTTTTTGGTAGCTTCTTGGCAGCTTCTGGGGAGCTTCTTGGTAGCTTCTTGGCAGCTTCTTGGCAGCTTCTTGGTAGCTTCTTGGCAGCTTCTCGGTAGCTTCTTGGCAGCTTCTTGGCAGCTTCTTGGGAGCTTCTTGGTGGTGTCTTGGTAGCTTGTTGGTAGCTTCTTGGCAGCTTCTTGGCAGCTTCTTCGTAGCCTCTTGGTAGCTTCTCGGTAGCTTCTTGGCAGCTTCTTGGTAGCTTCTCGGTAGCTTCTTGGCAGCTTCTTGGTAGCTTGTTGGGAGCTTCTTGGTAGCGTCTTGGTAGCTTGTTGGTAGCTTCTTGGTAGCTTCTTGGTAGCTTCTTGGTAGCTTCTTGGTAGCTTCTTGGTAGCGTCTTGGTAGCTTCTTGGTAGCTTCTTGGCAGCGTCTTGGCAGCTTCTCGGTAGCTTCTTGGGAGCTTCTTGATAACGTTCTAATAGCGGTAGCTTCTTGGTAGCTTCTTGGTAGCGTCTTGGTAGCTTCTTGGCAGCTTCTTGGCAGCTTCTTGGCAGCTTCTCGGTAGCTTCTTGGGAGCTTCTTGATAACGTTCTAATAGCGGTAGCTTCTTGGTAGCTTGGTAGCCTCTTGTTAGCTTCTTGGTAGCTTTTGTGCTGAATGTGCTTTTTGGTAGCTTGGCTTTTGACCCTTTGGGCCGGTCTAGTGCAATTGAAACTACGGTGGCTGATTTGGAAAGCCGAGGGTCGAGGTGGAGGGGCACTAGCTAGGTCATTGCCCGGTGCGAATTGGCTGAATTTGGGGTTGTGCTTTGGGAACCAACTGGAGACCCCCAATTTGGGTCCCCTATTTCGACACATACTGTACCCATTTGTGATTTTGGGCTTCAACTTGCACAACTTGAAGTGCTTGAAGTGAGTAAGACTCCATCGATACTCAGAAGAGGTCAATATTCTATCAAGCAATTGCTTTCAGCGACCACGGAACCACTTGTCGCGGAGCATGTGTGCAATTTGTTTTTAGAGAGGATCATAAGTCTTTCCAGATTCGCATGTACAGCTTAGCATGGGCACTTAATTCAGATGGTATCTTAAGAGGGACCCATTTTGCGTTGTTTTGAAGCGACCGCAGGATGAAGGTCCCTTCGGGGATTGCTTATTTTGGCGTAGGTGATTCCAAGTAAACCAACGGGCAGTGAATTTCCGGAACTCCCAGTTTGCTTGAATTGGAAGGCACCGAGACTTGTGGCACTTGCTCTGAGCTTCAGGCGAGCGTCACGCCAGAACAAGCTGGCTCGTTCTGAAAATCACCTTACGACCTTTGTTGGGTGCTTGGTGGGAATGGTTGGACAGTTCGTTCTCATATTCACTGGGGGTCGTTTCACTCCTGTTTAGTGCTTCGCTTCGCGGTCAGGTGTGCCTCAATCCTTTCCGCTTGGTTAGAGGAACGGGGGCTCGAATCCTGCCAACCCAAGTCACAGTTCGTTCCCACCGAGCTGGCAGTGCTCTCGGGTTTGTCTCTTTGTCACATGCCGACCGCTGCGCATTTTGGCTCCAGACACGACCTGTCCCGTTCCCAGGTCGTATCGCTCGGTTTTTCCGGTGCCGGAAAAAGGAATCGAAGGTGGAAGATCCTGCGGTGCTTTTGTGCAGCATGGCGCCAGAGAGCCCGCGCTTGTGCGCCAGGACAGTGAGGGGTCGGGGGGGGGGGGGGGCGGCTGGTGGGGTGGGGGTCTGGTGGGGCTGGTGGGGCTGGTGGGGGGGTCTTGGAGGGGGGGGGCTGGTGGGGGGATTGATTTGTTGTGTGTTTGCGTGGCCCGGACATTTGCAGGTGTGATTCGCAGAGGTTACAAGAAGGTGTCCTCTGTACATGGTGTTTCGGACAACTGTCAGCCCCCGCTTTGGCTTGTCAAAAGGAAAGAGAAATCCCACCAGTTAGCCTCGAGTTAATGCCTTGAACACCGTATGATTTGGTGGTTCCCCATCATATTAGACTCATAGACTAGACATGTGTATACTCTTAGACTTTTGGATGTCTACCAATTTTATAATTTGGGATTCTGGATTCATGCTTCACTGAAGGTTTAACTTTTTGCAAGGGATCAAAGACCACTCGTGACGTTGCCTCGACTTGAGCTGCCTTGAACACTCGGGAAGACGGTTCAGAGGCGAGCTTGACGAAAGGTTGCCTGCTAGAGACCTCATTGCAGTTTTCACTTGGGCAATAGACACGCCGGAAGCATGAAGCGTGTTTTTGACCACCAAAAAGGGACCAGCCTGAACCGTCGTTCCGGCCACTGAAATGCTGGTTTCTCTTGGCACTTGCGCGCATCGGGAAACGGGTCCTGCCTTCAGTTCCGCCTACAGTTCCCTTTCCTTCCAGGTAGCAATGGTACAGGGTGTGATGTTTAGCCAGGGACCCTTCTCGGTGGAATTGAAAACTCGGTGGGGATTTCAAGCTCCGACCGGTTTTAAGAACGGAGGGGGTCCAATCATGAAGATCCACTCCCAGCGCGTTGTGCCGGCTTTCAACCTGCAGAACCAAAACTCGATGTTCCGCCGCCCAAACGCATGGGTTACATTGAAGTCCACAGGGCAGGAACGCCCTTCGGGGGGATAGCGGTTGCTAAACCGGGCAAAAGGGCCAAACGCGTTGGGCACGGAAACGTGAAGGCACGAATCCGGTAGGAAGGTGTTTTTTTTTTTTAACAATATATATATATATATATTTGGGGGTGGGGGTCCTCCTTTTGGTTATGATTTAAGTCTTGGCCTCCAGGGCCTTTCCCTTTCTTGGGACCATCCAAGAGCGCGTCGCTTTGGGTTTTGAGCCGAGAGGTTCTGCGTCAAAAGTCCCCCGCAGTTATGCGCAAAACAGAACTTCTGTGAAGAGAGAGAGCGAGAGAGAGAGAGAGACATATATTTGTTCAATTCGAGACACGCCGATTCATCAACCAGAACCCCTGATCATCAACCAGAACCCCTGATCATCAACCAGAACCCCTGATCATCAACCAGAACCCCTGATCATCAACCAGAACCCCTGATCATCAACCATACCCCCTGATCATCAACCATACCCCCTGATCATCAACCAGAACCCCGAATCATCAACCATACCCCCTGATCATCAACCAGAACCCCGAATCATCAACCAGAACCCCTGATCATCAATTTCAAGAAAGGGAATTCTGGTTGATGAACCCACCAATTGCAACTTGCTACCGGTCCCGATGGGCAGTAGCATATCCGCTCGTCTCCAGCGCGATCTTGTTCTTCTGGGTTCGGAGACCTCGGAGCAGCCGAAGCAGCCATGTGGCTGTGGTGTTTTTCAACCGTTTTGGGATACCATTTTGGTTGGTAGGTGAATTCACCACCCATTTTAAGGCTTCCGATTTTAGTGGGGATTGGGATGTCACTGGGGGCATGATTTGGCTTTTGACCTATGGCCATGTAGGTATATTGTCAACATGGGGGAACTCACCCGCCAGTTTTGGCGGGCTTTTCTGTTGGCTTCCTTGTGAAGAAGGGTCCGACAAGTCCCGACATGCGGCTCCAGTCTTCCGCAAGTCTGCCGTCCGGCTCATAGGCGCCGACAGAAAGTCACTCGCACCGAGCCCATGCGCGGAAGCCTCGCCCCGCCTCCCGCTTCGGATGCGTATGCGAAGATGTTGCGCTCGAAAGTGGCGGCAGACTGCGCGCGCCGCGGCAGCCTCGTCTCTGCTTATCTGCCCTCGGGGAAGTACGCGGCGAAGATGATGAAGCAGTTTCAGAGACTGGGGGGAAGCCTCGTCTCGGTGCAGCCTCAGCCTGGCTCGGAGGAGCATGCGGCGAAGAGGATGAGCGAGTTTCAGAAAATGGTGGCGGCTCTTCTGCAGCGTCCACCAGCATCAGCTGTCTGGGTTTGATTTATAACGACCTCACCCCAAATGGTGGTTTATGTGGGGAATAGCCCCCCAACCACCTGATTTCAGGCTTGTGAAATATGATAATTCACCAGAGCTGTTAAGCGAGTTGCCACCAAACCGGGTCCCAGGTTGGAGACCCTTGTGGATGGACTTGCCGGGCCAGTAAACTCTTGAACATGGACGCAATCTTGATGGTATTTCTGGAGCCATTGGTTTCAAAGGCCCCCTTTCTCAAAAAGTCAGCTTGAACGATTGGTTTCGAAAGGCGAAAACATCTTTTTGCCCCACTGGGACGCGAATGCTTCAGCATGGTTCAGCCTTGTCGACTTGGGGATTCAACGGTTTGCCCGGGTTGAGGAGGATTTGGGGGTCAGAAGTTGTTGGGGTTCTCCATGGCAGGGGGTTGGGGAGTCTGCATTTCTGGGGGTCATGATCCTTAGGGTGCATCTTGTAAGGAAACCTGCTCAAGGGAGCATGTCATTGGAAGCCACCAGATGCATTGCAGCCTGGGGGGGGGGCAATTCAGTCATTTCTGGAGGGAAATGTGAGCGCCCGAGATTTGTGAGTGCCGCCGGTGAATTTCCAGGGTGCCCTTTGTTGGTAGCCGATTGCAAAGGGAAGCCTTCCCCAAAAAGGCAGAAAGGGCATTTCAAAGGGTTCATTCACAAAATCCCAAGCGAAGGAACCCCTTTTCAACCAGCAAGGCACTGACATGAGATACTGGCGAGGAAAGGACCCCAGTTGGTGAGCGTGCAGCCTGCCCCAATGTCGTCTTTACAGTTACCGTAGTCGGCAGCAAACAAATCTCGAGCGCTGCTCACATTTCCCTCCAGAAATGACTGAATTGCCCCCCCCCCCCCAGGCTGCAATGCATCTGGTGGCTTCCAATGACATGCTCCCTTGAGCAGGTTTCCTTACAAGATGCACCCTAAGGATCACCCCCCAGAAATCACTGGATGTTCCCCCCCAGGCAATGGTGGGTTCCCAGGTTGGCTGACTCCTCCCAGGAATTCCTGGCGACTCGGATTTTCCCACTCGCGCGCGGCTCGAGCTGCACTGAGGAGGGGAACCCGGAGGCTTTGCAGCGCTACATCGCGGAGGCCCGCTCCTTATGGTGGCCGGAGGCGCCGGAGCCGGAGCCGGAGCCGGACCAGGACGCGGGACGGACCCGAAGGAAACCAAGAGATGGCTGTTGTGTTTTTGTTTTCCGTTTTGGTTGATCCCATTTTGGTTGGCAGGTGAATTCACCACCCATTTTAGGTTGCCTATTTTAGTGGGGATTGGGATGTTCACTGGGGGTACGGGATTTTGACCCATGGCCATACAGGATCGACCAAAACCCCCTTGTGGCTTTTTTGGGAGCAAGGAATATAGAACAACCCTCATATATATATATATATATATGTTTTTTCAGACACCCTAAGAACACTAGACCCGGTACCCTAGCAGGTCTGGGCTGGCTGGCTTTGTCTGGTTGATGGATTGCTTGGTCGGTGGGCTCCCTTTTTTTGACCCCCTCCCTTTTTCGACCCCCCCTCTTCCCTTCCTTTTTTTTCACCCCCATGCTAAACCTACCCTGAACCGACCCTAAACTCACCCTAAATCGGCGCCAAATCTATATCAACCTTCCCTAAACCCACCCTTCACTGACCCTAAACTTACCATCAACCTACCAGAAACCTACCGCCTACCTTACATCTAAGTCAACCTTAAACCGACCCCAATCCTTCCCCAAGACCCTGAACCAAAGCCGCCCCTGAAGCGGAGGACACCTCTGCGGCCGTGCACGCATCGAAGCGCTGCTACTTGGGCAAGGACGGGAAGGCAAAACGGCCAGCGAATCTTGGGGTGGGGAACCGTCCCAAAATGGTTGGCGCTGGGATTCCCTATACCCCCGAAAAGGGTATCGACAAAAAGGCGCGGCCTGTTTGAGGGTACCCGGAGATGTTTAAACAACTTGAAAAATGGTTAACGGTCCAACCCCGACCGCCCGAGTTCACCGAAGACTGCTTTTCATTTGTCTTGTCTTGATCTGGAAGTTCCAAACACAGACCCTGAATTTGGTTGGGTTTCTGGTGGTTTGTCCTGAACATCATCCAGATGTGGTCCCAGTTGGAGTCGTGCTACTGTCCTCCACTTTGCCCCAACGACCTCGGGACGGCTTTCGCTGTCGCTGACTCGCAGGATACAGCGCACAGAGTGCAGGTTTCGCTGTAACCCGCTGCAAGGACCAGGGCTGAGAGTGCCACACTCAACTGGCAAGCTACCGTCGTTTCGGGGGATGAGCAAATGAGCTGGCCATTTTTTGAGCCAAAAATGGGAGGCTGCCAAGCACAAGACAGTGTTTTTTGCGTCTCATTTGCAGCTTTGGTTTTGGTTTTAGAGGCGTTCGGTTAGAGGTCGCCAAGTAGGTCTCATTGTGCTCTACCCAGGTTTCAGTAAAAATCATCAGCTCATCAGCAGGTTTCAATTATTTTCAATGAGTCGCGCCATCGCGAGTCGCCGGGTTAAAGCCTGGGGGCTCCCTTGGCCGTTAGAGCCTTTTGCTGGCCAGAGACTGTAGCGGATTGGCTCACACAGGGCCCTTCGGAAATGATCAAGTAGTTTTTCTGGTGTCCCTTCCTCAAACACAACGCCCTCGAACAAGACACCCCCACATAGACAGTTTCGGACATGATCTGAGAACAGGGATCCCAAAACTCAAGTTGGAGGTCGACCTCTCCTTGCTGGCTCCATGGCTCACGGGGAACCCAAACGATACCTGAAGGGAGGCCTCTTGGAGCATGGTTCATCTCTCTCTCTCTCTCTCTCTCTCTTTCTCTGCCTACCTAGCTATCTATTTGGCTACGTATCTATCTATGTATCTAATCATCTATCTATCTATCTATCTATCTATCTATCTGTCTATCTGTTTGTCTGTCTGTCTGTCTGTCTGTCTGTCTGTCTGTCTGTCTGTCTGTCTGTCTGTCTGTCTGTCTGTCTGTCTGTCTAATCTATCTATCTATCTATCTGTCTATCTATCTATCTATCTATCTATCTATCTATCTCTATCTATCTATCTATCTAATCTAATCTAATCTAATCTAGTCTAGTCTAGTCTAGCCTAGTCTAATCTAATCTAATCTAATCTAGTCTAGTCTATCTGTCTAATCTGTCTAATCTATCTATCTATCTATCTATCTATCTATCTGTCTGTCTGTCTGTCTGTCTGTCTGTCTGTCTGTCTGTCTGTCTGTCTGTCTGTCTGTCTATCTATCTATCTATCTATCTATCTATCTATCTATCTATCTATCTATCTAATCTATCTAGTCTATCTAATCTATCTATCTATCTAATCTAATCTATTCTATCTATCTATCTATCTATTTATCTAATCTAATCTAATCTAATCTAATCTAGTCTAGTCTAATCTAATCTAATCTAATCTAGTCTAGTCTATCTGTCTATCTATCTATCGATCAATCTACCTATTTGTCTATCTATCTAACTATCTATCTATCTATCTATCTAATCTATCTAATCTATCTAATCTATCTAATCTATCTAATCTATCTAATCTATCTAATCTATCTATCTATCGATCTATCTATCTATCGATGTAATCTATCTATCTATCCATCTGTCTGTCTGTCTGTTTGTCTGTTTGTCTGTCCGTCTGTCTGTCTATCTAATCTATCTATCTATCTGTCTGTCTGTCTGTCTGTCTGTCTGTCTGTCTGTCTGTCTGTCTGTCTGTCTGTCTGTCTGTCTGTCTGTCTGTCTGTCTGTCTGTCTGTCTGATCTATCTATCAATCTATTTATCTATCGGTCTATCTATCTATCGATCTAATCTATTTATCTATCTATCTATCTATCTATCTAATCTAATCTAATCTAATCTAATCTAATCTAATCTATCTATCTATCTATCTCTCTATATCTATCGATCTATGTATTTATCTATCTATCGATCTAATTTATCTATCTATCTATCTATCTATCTATCTATCTATCTATCTATCTATCTATCTATCTAATCTAATCTAATCTAATCTAATCTAATCTATCTACCTATCTATCTATTCTAATCTAATCTAATCTAGTCTAGTCTAATCTAATCTAATCTAATCTAATCTAGTCAAGTCTATCTGTCTATCTATCTATCGATCAATCTACCTATCTGTCTATCTATCTATCTATCTATCTAACTAACTATCTATCCATCTATGTGTCTATCTAATCTTATCTACCTATCTAGTGTATCTATCTAATCAATCTTATCTAATCTTATCTTATCTAATCTTATCTTATCTTATCTTATCTTATCTTATCTTATCTTATCTATCTCTGTCTCCATCTATCTATCTATCTATCTATCTATCTATCTATCCTATCCTATCCTATCCTATCCTATCCTATCCCATCCCATCCCATCCCATCCATCCATCCATCCATCCATCCATCCATCCATCCATCTATCTATCTATCTATCTATCTATCTATCTCTAATCTATCTAATCTATCTAATCTATCTAATCTATCTAATCTTATCTACCTATCTAGTCTATCTATCTAATCAATCTAATCTAATCTGGATGTGCGAGCACGGGAATACAGTGACCTGAATCAATTCTCTGATGCGTCGCCGGCCAACTCTCAAGTGCATGATAGTATTGTACCTAGCTCATGGTTTGCTATCCTTCTGTATGGTCTGATGTTAGCAGACCTAGGGCGCCATACCCCTGTGTGCGACCACGCCTGCAGCTGTCAAGAGCTGATTGAGAGGTTGGCGGGTGCTTGGGAAAACTCCAGGTGTGTTGACATCCTGGACGACGGCCCTTTGAAAGAGTCACACGAGATCGACTGGCGGCTGATTGCTTTGGTGCTTCTTAGCCACCTTTGGATCCCGCTGGACTCGGGCGCCTGTCTCGCCCAAGCATGGCCGCAGACGTGGGGGTGGCGTACTGGAAGTTTCGCCCAGGAACTAAGGTGGTTGTTTTCTACTCTGACGACACAGTCTGGTATGAGCGCCTTGTCCTTCTACCAGGTTCGGGTGCTGAGGCCTACTGACCTCTACGAAGAAAACCTCAAAGGCCGCGCCGCTCATAACCCGGATAAGGTCAAGGACGTTCGGACCCTTCCCAATCTCCGGACAAGCGTCTACCGCTTCAGAGATGACTGGGAGGACGATACCTTGGTTGCAGCTATCCAGAGGGCGTGGGAAACTCACAAAGAGGAACACGGTGCCAGGTTTGTTCTCCCTAAAGATGTTCTCATGCCTGACGGGACGCTGAGATGCTTTGGAGACGTCGTGCCCCAAAGCAAAGGTGAACACCAGTCGTCGAGACCGCCTACAGGGTCTTCCTGGCGCGTTGCTGATCCACAAGGGCATTTTCACTTGGGCCGCCAGGTGGGCAGTGGAGAACCTGGCCTACTACCCCTTTCCGGAAAAGATGCTGTTCTCAACCAAGACGGCTTGTGGGTCCGCCTTCAAGCAGTGCTCGATGATAAGCTGGATGAGTGGCTGGAAAGCCGTCGAAGAGAGCTGTTTCAGGCAAGCAGTGGGGGCGGCTCCATGGACCTCGACCTCGGCATCCTTGCGGGCGACCTCGGCGAAGCCAGAGAAGGTGACCCTGCCGAACACGAAGCAGGTGCCGGACGAGATGGACATCATCGCCGAGAAGGAGGCGGAAGACAATGATGCCAGAACGTTACGGGTGGAGTTCGACGAACAAGGAGAGCGCTACAGAGATTGCCACCTTTTCTCAATGGAAGGATTGGCCTCACCAAGGCCCCACGTCGCTCCTTCACATGATGAAGCACATGTACCGACATGGGGGCGAACCGCGGAGTTGGTTGCAACTTTGGATGAGGAAGCACCACATCACCGCACGGCCCACGAGATGAGAGCTCTCACGGAGCTTGTGTACCTGGGCGGGACGTACGACCAGCTGAACATGCCTGCCTTGGCTCGAGGCTGTTGGCAGACGGATTCAGACGATTGTGGAGGCTTTCTCAGCGTCAACCTCTGGCGTTCCAGACTGGGGCCATGCCAAGTTGTTCACTGGCGTCTCGTCGCCCGATGACCTTGTGTCGCCTGAGCTCAGAACATGGGCGGCTAAGAAGGGCAAGGAGGAGGTAGAGCTGATACAGGCCAGGAGCAAGATCAAGGAGTCTAAGAAGTTGGGTGCGGGCGTTGGTGGAGAGAACGAGACTGGGCAGGACGAGCGGCCCTTGAAGGGCAGAGGGGGCAAATCCAGGAAGACCCTGGAGGCCCCGGTTTCTATCTACCTATCTGTCTATCTATCTATCTATCTATCCATCCATCTATCTAGTGTATCTGTCTAGTCTATCTATTTGTCTATCTATCTGCCTATCTATCTGTCTATCTATCTGTCTATATGTTTGTCTGTCTGTCTGTCTATCTATTTATCTATCTGTCTATCTATCTATCTCTCTATCTATCTATCAACCTACCTATCTACCTATCCATATCTGTCTATATCTATCTATATATCTATCTATCCATCCATCCATCCATCCATCCATCCATGCATCCATCCATCCATCCATCCATCCATCCATCCATCCATCCATCTATCTTTTTTTAAAAAAAACACCTTTGTATCGATTGATGTATCTTCAGGTGTATGTCGATTTGCTTTTCCAATGTGTTTATCTATCCACCCATCCATCCATCCATCCATCCATCCATCCATCCATCCATCCATCCATCCAGTCTATTTTCCATCTATCTAATGTCGCCATCAATGCATCTATCTATACGCATAAATCTATCTATACCTTTCGTTCTCCATCTATCCATCCATCCATCCTTCTATCTAAATATCTCCCTCTCCGTCTATCTATCTATCCATCCATCCATCTATCTATCTATCTCTATCTATCTCTATCTATCTACCTATCCATCTATCTATTTATCTATTCCTTTTACATGTGAGGATCTTCTAGAACCCCCGCTGTGTTTTTCCCTCTTTCTAGAACCCCCGCTGTGTTTTTTTCCTCTTCTGAAGGCCTGCATACGAACGCGTATTTTTGTTTCTTCGCTGTGGTTGCGGAAGACCGCGGAAGGGAGAGCGGAAGTTTCGCGGAAGGGTATGCACCGCCACGGGATGAAGCCGTACTCGTGCAACATGTCCTGAAAAGTTGCGATGCTTGAGCTGGTACTTAACACTTGCGACGCTGAAGCTGAGCTGCGTAGGTGTGCTTCGTGACTGGGCTGATACCGAAACCCCAAAGGATTCCCGCAGGATGGCGAAACGATACTGCCCAGCGCGTGCCTCTGGCCAACTCGAGCAGTGCGAAAAAATCGAGTTTCCGACGGCGGCCCTTCTGAGTCGGATATTGTAGAAGCGCGCGGAAAGACGTAGCTCGTAGCCCGCAGTGCGCTTTCTTTTTTTTGTGCCTTTCGGAGCTCGAGAAACGTTCTGGCGTCATATTGGGGGCCCCTTTTGATTCCAGCAGCAGGTAGTATAAAACAGCAAACTAATTTCGCTGTCAATGGCAATCAAAGGTTGTTCTGGCATCATGTTCGGCGGCTTTCCGATTTCCGCGGCAAGTATCTGTCGCAAAGCGCGAAAACGAATTTGGCGGTCCGAAAACTCCCGCAGTAGAAGTTATAGAAATGCGCAAGGAAGCCAAAGTTGCCGTCCGAAGTGGGTTTTTCCGCGCTTTCCGAGCTCTAAAAGCTTAGTGTGCACCGTCCGTGCGTTCGCACATCCGGTTGGTACGTTCGCTGAAGGCGCGATCGCTAGATGCGCGTTTGCTAAAGGCACGTTCGGCGTTCGGACCTGCACCTGCGTTCGGGAACAGTAGCTTATCTTTGGCTATCGAAGAAACAAAAGGGACCAAACTCTGCTCGTGAGGCTCTCTGGACACTGCTCCAATTATCAGTCATCACGTGTTTTTTCCTCAATGGCCTCAGAAAGCCCAAAAAAACCTTCCCGGTCCCCGGGAACTTCAACCAGTGAAATTGATACCAACTCCCGTTGGCAAGTTGTCCAGAGGAAGTTTAGGAGGAACTTCCGTGGTACCGCAGGCATCGGCTATTGATCTTAATAAATAGAGGTGTGTATGTTTGTCTTTATTGATTTGGCCCGCTTTCACTGATAGATCAATACTTTTTAGGAGTGTTTTTGCAAACCTTATGGTTCCACATTGCATGGTTTCTATTGATTTGGCGGTTCAATTTCTATTGGTTTGAATTAAGGCCAAATTAACCATGTTTCCGCAAATGTTTTTTTTTTTCTCCGAGGCATTTACTTTGGATTTGTTCAATTCGAACACTAAACCGTCGTCGACTCCCTGCGTCCCCGCATTGCTTCTCTTGTGTTTTCCCGAGGGTCCTCCGCCTGTGACTGCTAGGCATGTTCGCATGCGAAGGCCATTGTACAGCGCCTCCCCATGGAACCACCGCGGCCTGAAAAGCGTTCAGGTTCCGTGAGGGATGCGAAGGCCCGCCCGCTCATGTTCCCACGCCCTGCCATGGTCAGAATACAGAGATGTTATCTTCGGATTGCCGAATGACGAGAGGTTCCTCGTTTAGTAAAGAAGTATTTTTTTGTGGATTCGTGGACTCCGTTCCAGACCAATCAGAAGTTAACATCTCGGATTCTTATTCAGGGATCCACGTCACGAGTTTTGACCATGGCGCAAATGGGGAGCACAGACCCATTCAGCGCGTTGGCCGTGCAAACTTTATGTTCCGTTTCCGCATGCCCGCATGAACTTGCAAAGATTTGAATGGCGCTCCATACTCTGGATGGGCAACATGCTGCGCCAGTTCGTAGGTGTTTATCCCAGTTGTAGGGTTTCGTCAATCCCAGGTGCGAAGCGGACTCTGTCCATCCACAGCAACTCTCACTCGCCAAGCAGTTCCAGTGGCGTCATTTACAAATGAACCCAACGTGTCCTTAGAAACGAGTCGCGGAATATGCCACAAAACGGGGGGAAAACCAAAGCGGTTGGTTTCCTCAAAATGAGTCCCTTAAAGCCAGAAGGTGATTTCTTCAAAAGAAAAGACACCTTCCCATCTGCTTGGCGTCAATAAATTCCAATTTTTAAGTTAGCCGCGTTGCAGCTTTCAGATCGTGACCGATGGCTGTCCAATTCGCGGATGGCAGACGGAACCTTCCACCGGAAATGAAGTTGGGTTCTGTGTGAAGGCACCGGAGCTGACGTGCGAACAGCACAGGCGTCCTGTTTAGGTTAGTTTGGTGAGAAATGAACGGCGCTGGCTTAGATGGTTTCATTCCATTTACCAGGGTATCTATATTTGCAAACGGTCACCTATGTCCAACAGTCATTTTCCTTTTTTGATTTTTTGTTGAGTTGCAGGGTATTAAGCCAAGTTTAAGCCATGTTGCTTCAATCAAGCGAGATTCGCGTTTGCAACTTGGCCCCTTCTACAGTTGGGGGTTTATCAAAAGGTCCTTTACATGGGATGACCATTGGGGAGACCACCAGAAAAGATGACTTGCATCACGAAATAGGAAGAGTTCCCCACGGTAATTTGGGCCGAACTTGATCAACCCCCAAAAGGAGAAGCAAGGCAGTTGCTTTGGGAAGCCTGTTTTGCTGAAGCTGTTGGGGGAGTCGCCTGTGACCCAGAGATCCAGATAGGAATCCGGCGGTACAGGACGACGAGAGGGAAAGTACTGCCGGATGGCAGTCATTTCCCCGCGAGGGCCAGAAGCAAACAGGAAGCAAACAGTTCAAGCAGGCAGATTTCCCCGGCGTAGTAAACATTCAGCTTTTCGGGACTGTCATGCTGGGATCTTCTCGAGGGGACAGCAGCTGTGTCAAAATGGGCGGCCTCAAAAATCGGTGAGCTTTCTTGGATTTTGCATTTAAACCAGCCTAAAAAAGGGTATCCCAATGCTCCTTATGACGTCTCAGTCGACTTAAGCGGTGAAAACAAAAAAGCCGGCGCAAAGCCCGCCTGAGCGGTGGCTGAAAAAGGGTATCCCAAGAAAACAAAAACACACTCAACAAGTTCCAGCTTATGCTGGCTGGTCAACTCGGCATACCGATCGCTTGCCGAGCTACTTGGGCTCTAGCCCAGAACAACGGTTAACAACGTCTCAGCTTGGGTTTTCATTTGGCAACCTGTGGGACTGTGGGAGACGCAAAGGAACGACTTTGCGAGGGGTCACAAAACATGGCTAGGAATTTAGATGCAGCACACCCTCAATGGCAGCCGCATGTATTTTCTGATCCTTCAAAAGCCTGCCTTCCAAAGCTCTATGTGTGTCTCAACGGGACCCGACCCGGACCAGCCTGATGGTTTTCTGAAGCAAACGTGGCTGGAGGGGTCAGCCGAATGAGGTTTGGTCCCCGCAGCTCAGTGGTTCACTCCACTGATTTCCGGCCATTGGCCAAGCTTCTCGGATATCATCCGTGAGAAAAGACTCACCCGGCGCGCTCCAGCGCCCGAACATCACCCGCGCAGCAATTTCTCGGGGTGGCAGACGCAGTTGCGGTCGTTGGGAACCAAGCATCGCTCACAGGAGGACACTTGAAATGGAGTTTTCTGTTGGTGTCCCCTTATATAAGCCGGCTAGATTAACTGCCCTTGTAACAAGAAGCACCAACCCACATGGCGAATTTGCCCAACGCCTTTAAACAAGCTTGAAAAGGGTAACTGCCCTTGCAACAGAAGCTCCAACCCACATGGCAAATTTGCTTTGCGCCTTTAAACAAGCTTGAAAAGGGTAAGTGCCCTTACAACAGAAGCACCAACCCACATGGCGAATTTGCCCAACGCGTTTAAACAAGCTCGAAAAGGGTAACTGCCCTTATAACAGAAGCTCCAACCTGCATGGCGAATTTTGCCTTGCGCCTTTAAACAAGCTTGAAAAGGGTAACTGCCCTTACAACAGAAGCACCAACGCACATGGCGAATTTGCCTTATGCCTTTAAACAAGCTCGAAAAGGGCATCTGCCCTTGCAACAACAGCTCCAACCCACATGGCGAATTTGCTTTGCGCCTTTAAACAAGCTTGAAAAGGGCAACTGCCCTTACAACAGAAGCACCAACGCACATGGCGAATTTGCCTTATGGCTTTAAACAAGCTCGAAAAGGGCATCTGCCCTTGCAACAACAGCTCCAACCCACATGGCGAATTTGCTTTGCGCCTTTAAACAAGCTTGACAAGGTTAACTGCCCTTACAACAGAAACACCAACCCACATGGCGAATTTGCCCAACGCCCTTAAACAAGCTCGAAAAGGGTAACTGCCCTTGTAACGGAAGCACCAACCCACATGGCGAATTTGCCTTGCGCCGCTTGAAACTTGTAGCTGCCCTTACAACAGAAGCACCAACACACATGGCGAATTTGCCCAACGCCTTTAAGCAAGATTGAAAAGGGTAACCGCCATTGTAACAGAAGCACCAACCCACATGTCGAATTTGCTTTGCGCCTTTAAACAAGATTGAAATTATCGCCTTTAAACAAGCTTGAAAAGGGTAACTGCCCTTATAACAGAAGCACTTTGCCCAACGCCTCTAAGCAAGCTTGAAAAGGGTAACTGCCCTTATAACAGAAGCACCTACCCACATGGCGAATTTGCCTTACGCCTTTAAACACGAAAAGGTTAACTGCCCTTATAACAGAAGCACCAACCCACATGGCGAATTTGCCTTGCGCCTTTAAACAAGCTTGAAACTTGTAGCTGCCCTTATAAAAGAAACACCAACCCACATGGCGAATTTGCCCAACGCCTTTACGCAAGCTTGAACACGGTACCTGCCCGTACAACAGAAGCACCAACCCACATGGCGAATTTGCCTTACGCCTTTAAACAGGTAACTGCCCTTGTAACAGAAGCACCAACCCACATGGCGAATTTGCCTTACGCCTTGAAACAAGCTCGACAAAGGTAACTGCCCTTGTAACAGAAGCACCAACACACATGGCGAATTTGCCTTGCGCCTTTAAACAAGCTTGAAAAGGGTAACTGCCCTTATAACAGAAGCACCAACCCACATGGCGAATTTGCCTTGCGCCTTTAAACAAGATTGAAAAGGGTAGCTGCCCTTATAACAGAAGCACCAACCCACATGGCGAATATGTCCTGCGCCTTTAAACAAGCTGGAAAAGGGTAACTGCCCGTATAACAGAAGCACCAACCCACATGGCGAATGTGCTTTGCGTGAAGCAAGCTTGAAACTTGTAGCTGCCCTTACAACAGAAGCACCAACGCACATGGCGAATTTGCCTTATGCCTTTAAACAAGCTCGAAAAGGGCATCTGCCCTTGCAACAACAGCTCCAACCCACATGGCGAATTTGCTTTGCGCCTTTAAACAAGCTTGACAAGGTTAACTGCCCTTACAACAGAAACACCAACCCACATGGCGAATTTGCTTTGCGCCTTTAAACAAGCTTGAAAAGGGTAGCTGCCCTTAGAACAGAAGCACCAACCCACATGGCGAATTTGCCTTACTCCTTTAAACAAGCTTGAAAAGGGTAGCTGCCTTGGTAACAGAAGCACCAACCCACATGGCGAATTTGCCTTACGCCTTTAACAAGCTTGAAAAGGGTAAGTGCCCTTATAACAGAAGCACCAACCGACATGGCGAGTTTTGCCTGCGCCTGTAAACAAGCTTGAAAAGGGTAGCTGCCTTTGTAACAGAAGCACCAACCCACATGGCAAACTTGCCTTGCGGCTTTAAACAAGCTTGAAAAGGGTAACTGCCCTTACAACAGCAGCACCAACGCACATGGCGAATTTGCCTTATGCCTTTAAACAAGCTCGAAAAGGGCATCTGCCCTTGCAACAGAAGCTCCAACCCACATGGCGAATTTGCTTTGCGCCTTTAAACAAGCTTGAAAAGGGTAAGTGCCCTTACAACAGAAGCACCAACCCACATGGCGAATTTGCCCAACGCGTTTAAACAAGCTCGAAAAGGGTAACTGCCCTTATAACAGAAGCTCCAACCCGCATGGCGAATTTGCCTTACGCCTTTACACAAGCTCGAAAAGGGTAAGGGCCCTTGTAACGGAAGCACCAACCCACATGGCGAATTTGCCTTGCGCCGCTTGAAACTTGTAGCTGCCCTTACAACAGAAGCACCAACACACATGGCGAATTTGCCCAACGCCTTTAAACAAGATTGAAAAGGGTAGCTGCCCTTGTAACACAAGCACCAACCCACATGGCGAATTTGTTTCCCTTGCGCCCTTAAACAAGCTCGAAAAGGGTAACTGCCCTTGTCACAGAAGCTCCAACCCAGAGCGCGGATTTGCTTTGCGCCTTGAAACAAGCTTGAAAAGGGTAACTGCCCTTATAACAGAAGCACTAACCCACATGGCGAATTTGCCTTGCGCCTTTAAACAAGCTTGACCAGGTTAATTGCGCTTAAAACAGAAGCACCAACCCACATGGCGAATTTGCCTTGCGCCTTTAAACAAGCTTGACCAGGTTAACTGCCCTTAAAACAGAAGCACCAGCCCACATGGCGAATTTGCTTTGCGCCTTCAAACAAGCTTGGAAAGGGTAGCTGCCTTTGTAACAGAAGCACCAACCCACATGGCGAATTTGGCCTTGCGCCTTTAAACAAGCTTGACCAGGTTAACTGCCCTTAAAACAGAAGCACCAGCCCACATGGCGAATTTGCTTTGCGCCTTTAAACAAGCTTGAAAAGGGTAGCTGCCTTTGTAACAGAAGCACCAACCCACACGGCAAATTTGCCTTACGCCTTTGAACCAGCTTGGGTGTGCCGGTAACGACTGAAGAAAGTTTTGCCCACCGCCCAAAACCAAGGGGCCTGGTGTTGGGGCTTAGGTGATTGGGCGCCCTTCATGATGTGCTCGCCAAACTGAAAAACACATGGGGTTGATCAATAGTCCTGGCCCCCAAATGGGGTTCTGATTGTTTCGGTCAGAATCCAATTTACTTTTTGAACTTTGAGAGCAGAATCCGTGGCACCCCCAAAGATAGGTTTCCTTGAGAGGTCCGAGCCAAACCACAAAAAAACACACGGGGTGCTTTTCCTGAGATGCCTGCCAACCCCTAAAAGGCCAGCAAGCTAGCCTCCGCCGAAAGGGTTTTCGTCGAATCCGTGGCTTTTGTCAGCCAGGAAGCCAGTCGCGTCCAAATTGACGTCTCATGCAGGGCTCCTAAGGTACAATTCACTGGCATGCTCGGTTTTGGCAGACTAGGTCCCCCAGTAGTGCCCTTTTACCAACTTTCTTGGGGGAGGGTTCCCCTACTAAATTAGACCACAGGAAAAAAGTTAGTACCCTTATTCGAACCTCTCTACTGGCGGACCTAGTAGAGCCTCTGTTCTACCTATGGGGTTTGATCTCAATTCTAGGCGTTGATTCCTCATTCTTTTCCACCATCATTCTTTTGAACAGCGAGCTGTTTCCCCAGGGTTTTGGGTGGTTTTTTAGAAAGAAGGATCCCTGGAAAGCATGGGGAAGGCACCCCTAGATCAATGCACTTCCCCAAAATGCGGCCATTCGGGGTAGGCCAGGAAGCTCGGCGACTTGGTTTGTGAGTCGTGCATGTGTTTGTTTTTGTACTGTGTGCATGCACAATGTGCCACACTGGGCATGCGTACATTGCGTATCTCCGATACTTTGCGTTCTTTTGCGTATGCTGCGTATTGTGAAAATTGCATATATCGTGAATATTGCAAATACATACATATATATATACACATATATATATATATATAGATACATATATTGAACTTTGCATTTCTTGCATATGTTGCGTATGTTGCGTAAATCGGCCGTGTTACGACGCTGGTGACATTTGGATGTGTCTTTCTTCGGACCTCGTTGGGTTGGTTTCGAAGGGACGCTAGGCGGAAACTCGTTGTTTTGGGTCAAACTCCTAAGTTTGAAGCAAGCCCGTTAAGTACTATGAAGGGTCCAAGGAGCGGTCCATCATTTCGACAACATGTCATATTTCAAACTTATTACTTTTCTCTGACGTGCAGTTGCTCTAGGATTGGTGGTGATAACTTCTTTTTTTGCCCATCACATGGTGCACAAGTGTAGGGTGCAACTGCGGTTGATGAAACGTTGGCACGTATGCCTGGATGACACCAGCCTCTCAGAGAAGTCACCCTTTGACATCTCTGCATGCGCAGATTGTTGTGTTCCGATCGGTGTAAGGCCCTGTGGGCGCAAACCCGACGAGACTTTTGCTCTGAGTCTTGCGCAAAGTTGGACAGGCGAGGGAAATTGGCGCAGCGCAGCCGGAACGAGCAAGCCGCTTTCGCTCACACCGAACTCCCGCCAATTTTAGAAAGGGGCTCTATAGTTTTTTCAGAAGCAGAGGCCCCATAGAATCCTAGCTGCTTCCCAAGTCAAAGGATTTTGCGCAATTTGTTCTTAATTCGCTTGCTTTTCGCGCTTACTTCGCTGTCCTTGGCAAGTGTTTTGGCTTTTGGTGTTCTTTGGTTCTGTTCATTTCTGCAGGAGGCTGCAAACAACAATCAGCTTTTTGCTATCTTACCAAGGGTTTTGAAGCGCAATTTCTGTTTGATGTGGCAACAATCATAGACTGAAGAGCCAACTCGCAAGAGGATTGCTTGCGTGTGGAGACTCGCCAGGATTCGGCCATGAAGGAACATTGGCCATAGCTCTCCCATGGGTGACCTTGCTAGTCTGGCTCAGCATGGAAACCATTGGTGGCAAACAGATGACCCAGTAGATGCTCGCTCCAAAATGGGGAGGGTACAATTTTCCCACACCCAGCATGAAGATGCAACTGATCCCGCATGCGGCATGCTTGTTCTATGGGTACCTCCTAGCCCTTTGGTCCATGTGAGTGGGCGGCTTGCTACGGAACCAAACCTAAGACATCAAAGCGCACCAGCGAAGTTAAAAGCTGGACAACACATGCGCTAGCAAGAGCGCCCCTATCAGGCATAAACAGCTAAGTTGGGCCGCAGCACTCCCTATGTGACCGCCCTTGTTTCCATTTCCATGTGTCATCAAATGAGCATCGCACCCAGGGCCTGTTGCCGTGCAGAGCCAGAGGGAATGCAAGCCCTTGGCACACGCACGCACATTGCTGAAAGGAAAAGACCAGTCGCTTTTAGTGCAGAGGATATAGTTTAGCAGGGGGCCCTTTGTGGCCCTTGTCACAAAGTACCAAAGGTTCTGTGCCAGGAAGCCTTGCACACGCCCGGCGAACATCTCGCCCAGTGACATTGCCAGGACCCACCTTTGCTTCGTGTTTGTTTGCCGGGGGGATGTGCCGCTTGTGACCGCACGTGTCGTAACTTGGGGATACGGAAGCCTTGGCAACCCAGGGTGAAAACAACACCCCTCTTTTCAAAGCCAAACGGAAGCGCCAAGGATTACCCTTGCAGTGTGACCTGGGGGAAGGTACTTGGACAGTCAGTTTTCTTTTGAAGGAACGCCATGATAGTGGGACGGACGGTGCCCTATTGGGAGGGAGATCTTTTTGGCTTTCGGCGAACCGGTTGCGGAAAAAATGTGAAATTGGTTGTCGCCCAATCCCGAAGAAGTAATGCCAGTCTGGCCTTCAGCTAAAACGCCAGCATCTCACATGATCATGAGGATGTCCAAGCCTACTGTTCTCAGCTGCCCAGCACTGGCTGTTTGTTCTGAGATGTTGCTGTTGGTCGTAATGGTAGAGATAATCCTTCAGTTTGGCTTCTTCCTTGCGAGTGTGCAGTCAGCAGAACCACTGCCTCATCAGACAGGCCTTCCTGGCCTCCGCAAATTCCGGTTGGCCGGATGAAGGCAAGGCAGTCTTAAGCCCAAACAAGAAACAGGCGCGCCTTGCAGACCCGCAAAGTGGTTTCGGCTTTCCTGCAAAAATCAAAAGGCCTACCCTCGGAAAAAGAGAAGAAAGAAGAGAGGCCCATGGAGTGCATAACCCTGGTTTTCCGTAGGGTTCCAGGGTGAAGGTTGGCCAAGAATTCCGAGCCATGTGTTTGGTTTGATTCAATTTGATTTGGTCATCCCTTGGACAACAACCATGGCTTTCCGTGTTTCAAGAAGGTGAACCTTGGTGTTTTGATGGTTTGATTTGGCCACAAGCTGCAGGACTTCGCCCGTGCGCAGCCACCGCGGCTGGTCCCCTCCCTCCCCGAAGATGATGGCGCGCGGCCACGGCTGCGGCCCCTCTCCGCGCCTCGGCGGTTTTACGTTTGGCTCTGTCTCAAGGCCCAAATCTGCGCGGTTTCCCTTTGGATTCCCTTTAAGCTCAAAACTGGCTCACTCCAAACAAGACATACCCCTACCCTTCAACTTTCTTTTGAGGTCTGTGGGTTTAGAGTTGGATTGTTCTCCCACTCACTCTTTCTTGGTTTAAGCTTGGAATCCATCCCAGTAAACCTGTGGCAATCCACTTAAGGATCTTCCCAACCCGCTGATTGCAAACATCAACTGAGCCAATTTAACGTTCCAATTTGGTGATTGAAGGGGAAAGGGAGCCTCTATAAATGGGTGTGTGGCGTGTCTTCATGGGACACCTTTCAATACCACCATTCAGGGGGGGTCCAAATCCTAAATGAAAGACACACCCCAAATGGAGTTATAAACCCTGGCAAACCCCACCCCCCCGACACCAAAGCGAGACCGTACCATTCAGGGGGGGTGGGTCCAACTCTTAAGAGAAGGCAACCACCCAACTGGAGTCGTTTTGCCCCTATCAACCCCTTGCAACTGCCCCATGTAGGCCCAGGGGTTCAGCCCCGCGGTAAAGAATGGCCCAAGGGGACCCAATTTGGATGAGAATCCTGAAGGGTAAACAATGGTGGTTTTGTCAACCCAATTTTAATGGCTGTTTGACCCCCAGGGTACCTGTAGGAGGTAGGAGGTTCATGGCCCAACGTACGCCCACCGCGCGCGGCCCAAAAACGTGGCCAGCGGAGGTCCCCAGAGCCCCGGGAGCCCGCGGCGGCGCTTCCAGCGCCGCCGGCCAGCGGCGCGGGGCCGCTGCCGGTGGCAAACTGGGCGCTGTCGTCACCGGTGGCCACAAGCTGGGGATACAAACCCAAGGAGGAGGAGGGGCGGAGGGGAAGAGGGAGAGGAGGGAGAGGTGGAGAGGACGGAGGGTCTAGTTGTGGAAATATTAAGTGGTGTTCTTTTTTTTTTGGGGGGGGGGGAGGGGTTTGTTTTGGAAGAGGTGGAGACTTTGGTGCATTCTGCTTGGATGTTAGGCCTTTAACTTTTTGCCAGCTAATGGGTTTTGCATGAAACCACTAAAAGTTAAGCTTTCAGCAGGGGAGCAAAAATATGCAAAAAGCAACCGAGGAGAGGCGGAGAAGCAGAGGGTCTCGTTTGCTTCCGAGGTGTATATTCAGTTGTGTTTTTTTGTGGGGGGTGAAGGAGGGATGGGGAGGGGGTGCAAAGGGGAATGGGTCGACGACTTCGCGACTACTTTGGTCAATTGAGTTGCTTCAATTCTTTAGTCTGCAAAATACAGGAGGGGGCCACACAGGCCCAAACCGTTAAAAAAGAACAATTACCCTAAGGTCACCCAGCGAACCCTCTGCGGGGAGGGGGAGGCGGCAAAAGGCGCCTGTGTGATACGAAGGAGGGAGCCGGTTTGGCTTGGGGGGTTTTCTGACCCGAAAGTGGGAAGGTCACCTCCTTTCAGTCCGCTTTTTCAAACGCTTGTGGTTGTTTCTGCAGGGCTCCTTAAAAGATACATTTTGCAACCATTTGAAACATGTTGCTTTTTCCACCGAAATAAAAGGAAGCCACCATGTACAAGGCAATGTTCAGGTGTATAATGTAAGGATCCCTGTTCTGGGAGTCAACAAGTCAGCTTATGGAAAGTGCCCCGCGCCCAGGAGAGAACCAGGCTTTTCTCTACTAGCTCCCCTGGGGCATTTGTTGATTTGTCTGGGCGTCGGCAAAATAAGCCAGGATTCTCGGACACGTCAGGGGTCTTCGTGCCGTCGAGTCCGAAGTCCGCCCCCCCTCCCCTTTCGCGGCAACTTGCGCGCGGACGATGTCAGACCAAGGGTTCCTAAGGGATGACTGACGGGAGTCTCTACGGCACTTGGTGCCGTTCGATGGGGTCCAAGGAGCCCATGTCCAGCTCAAAAAACCTAAATCTCCCAATTCTGAAAGTGAAGTCCTCTAAATTGGAGGTGTTTTTGTTGGGAGCCTTGGAACCCCACAGCAACAATAATAAAAGGCCTCGAGATCCCACCTTTTTGGCTTTGAGAGGAGAAGCGCCGTGTCGTGAAGCCCGAAAAGAAGGAGAAGGCCGGGCGCAAGCAGGGATCCACCAATGCACTTTAAGAAATTGGGAGGTATGGATCGGCTCAAAGATATGGCAGTGGGTCAAAACCAATGGTACCATTTTAGGGTAGGTGCACCACCCATTTCAGTCTATTTTAGTGGGGATTGGGATGTTCACTGGGTACGGGATTTTGACCCATGGCCATATTGAGGCTGGCAAAAGGAGAGGAGCTTGAATATTCGTTCGAACAGAAGCGGCTAGGGGTCAGGAGCGTTGTGCTTCCGTGCCGTTTTGAAGGCATCGACCCCGCTTTTCCTGGAATTGGAAATCCCGATCCGCGGTTTGCATGAAAGCGTGTCCTGAGTGCGGAAGTTCACCCTTGATGTCTTGATGCACTGAAAGCCGTTGGATCAGAACGCAAAACATCCCCAGAGTCAAGCGGTCTGCTCCTAGGTCCAGTAGTGCCCTTTCTCACCCCTTTTTTTGGGGGAGGGCAAGCCCCTACTAAAATAGACAAAGCTGAAAAAAGTTGGTACCAACTTATTCTAACCTCCAAATCTGGAGGACCTGGGCTCTTATGACGTGTGTTGCTTTGGAGCGACTTTCCGACCGGTTTCTGCCCCCCCCCCCCCCGGTGTCTCAGGACTTCTCGCCCGGCTTCAATTCCTGGGGGCCGGGAATCGGACCGACTCTGGTTTCCTTTACCCCGGCCAAGCAGGTTGGCCCCCTTTGAGAAACGCCGTCGCAAAATGAGGAGTTGTGAACAGGTCACCAGAAAAACTGGCCGACCGGCGTTTTTTCGAGCCTGGGTCAATCTGATCGCAGGTTCCGTTTGGTTCCAGAAAGTCGGTTCCGCGATATTGCCACCTTAGGGGCGGGCGTCCACGTAAATCTATACTCCTTGGATGTTTTTTCTGATTCTTTGGCTGGCTGGCTGGCCGGCTGGGGTTTGGCTGGCTGGCTGGTTGGTTGCTTGGTTGCTTGGTTGCTGGGTTGCTGGGTTGCTTGGTTGGTTGGTTGGTTGGTTGGTTGGTTGGTTGGTTGGTTGCTTGGTTGCTTGGTTGCTTGGTTGCTTGGTTGCTTGGTTGCTTGGTTGCTTGGTTGCTTGGTTGCTTGGTTGCTTGGTTGCTTGGTTGCTTGGTTGCTTGGTTGCTTGGTTTTCGCGTGCATATGGGAAGGTTCCACCCGGAATCTTGCTCGCTCGCTGGCCCTTCGCTGCCTCTTTAGTACAAGGTCGCCCCAAAATGGTCCCAAAAATCACATGGTCCCCTTTCTTACTGTGAGCCAACCAAATCCTGCACCACGCCAAAGAAACACTGGAATGATTCGATTCCCCCTGCAACTACCAACCAACAAAGGTTTCAACCATGGTTTCAAAGTGGTGCGAACGGATTTTGTAACCAACCAGTGTAGGGTAGGAGTCAGCAAGCCCTCATATGTTTGAATGACCGCAGCACATTCAAACTGGTTCATAACCTGCGATGCCATGCGTGTCACTGAGAGCTCCACGGTATCTGTTGCCCTAGCGCCTGTCCTTCAGGAGCGCCAACCCTTCACCTGCAAGGATGGCTTGCCGCTGGACTACGACGCTGTCACTGAGGCTTGCGTCCGCCTGTCGCTTTTGGTTGACTTCCCCCCCCCCCCCCCCCACAGCACAGGTAGCCCCGAAATGAACTGGGATCGTTGCCTTGGTCCTGTTTTTGGGTGTTAAGTGAGCACTAGTTTTGGGGGCTGTTTTCCTTTAATGCCAGAAGGTGCTGGCCGGGATTCTCGGGATTGGCAAGAATCCGCCTGCACCATGGACCCTCGCTGCGGCTCCGTGTTCTGCTTGTTTGATTGATTTGTTTTTGTCAAAAGAGACAAATCAGTGGACGGGCGGAAAATCACAGGTTGTTTGCGTGTTTCTTTTTTTTTCCCTTCTTTTTTTTGAGGGGGGAGGGTCCAAGATGGGAAGGATCAGCACGAAACTATCCTACATGAGTCCTAGATCTCTAGTAAATCATGTTCAGTTTGCTCTTTTTTAAACTTTTGGAGGGGTGCCCTGTTTCCCATGGGCACTTGGCTTGGGGCTTTGAGCATTTCAATGGAACACCCTCCAAAATGAGTGGGTTTGCAACCAACGTATTTTCATGTCCACCAAGGAGTCCCCGAATCAAATCTCATACTCATACAATCTCATACCCATGAAGGTTTGCTCCCCACCCCCCCCCCCCAAGGTCTTGTTGTCGTTTCGTTGGTCGTTTTTTTTGGGGCCCCGCTTTGAAGGAGCGAAACTTTCGGACGCAAGTCCACCCGAGCGATCCGCGAGGAGACTTGGCGACAATTCGACACATCCCTGAGCCACCTGGCCAGCAAGGCGCGACCGAAGAGGACCTGGCTGGTCTCTAGGTCCCTTTAACCCACCACTTAAGGGATGACTTTGATTGCGGTAAAATAATGGGGCTAGTTTGGATATGTCGGTATGTCGTAACAAAGTGTGAACTTTTCGGGTTTTCCTTGAGATTTTCAAAGCAACCTGTAAAGCGTACACTCGAAAAGCACACAACCATCCACATTTTCCCTCCCGAAGCCGGCTGCGGTTGGAAGAAAAACAAACATGCCGATCGGCAGCAGTTGGTGGCTTATCCTAATGGGGCTTGCTCCATGATTGCAGTATGAGGCAACTAGTTGCAATCTAGCTCTGTTGGGCTTTCCAAGCCGCTTTGGCTTTGTTGTCCGGCCCCCTGTCAGCGCTTGAAGGGCAACCTGGAGCAAGCTTCCTCGCTTACCTTGAGTTTTTCGGTTGGGCGGACTTCTTTGCTTGTATACACGCATGAGCAGATCGCTGGTCTTGGTGTCGGGCGTGAGTGTGCGCGGGGGCAGGGCAGAGCAATGGCCAAAGGTTGCACAAGTGACGTCAAGCGTGGATGTTTTTGTCAGATGAGACTTCGCCGACAACCCATCTCCAAGCCTTCCAGTTGTTCATTCAAGGCTCCCACGACGCGAGGGGACGGAGCGGTTCAGCAAGCGCCAAGTCCGAAGTTTTGGCCTAGGTCAGTAGTGCCCTTTTACCCTTTTTAGGAGGGTTCCCCCACTAGACTACAGAAAAAAGTTGGTACCCTTATTCTAACCTCTCTACTGGAGGACCTAGTCACAGTTGCAGCTTCTTGTGTGTTGCGTACGTGGCTTGGAGACGAGTCCTTTGTTGCGTTCTATTGTTCCACTGTAGATTTGAGGTCCCTTAGCGATTCCATTTTGCGTATCGTGCCTCTCCGCCGATTCATATGCGTGTCAACATTGGGGGGCTCCAATAAAATCCCTCGTTTTATCGTTGGTTTCCTTTTCAACCAATGGGAACAGGGTACCCTCCAAACATACACACAAACAAGCAAGCAAGCAAACAAGAGCACACACAAACACACACAATCAAACAAACAACCACCAACCAACCAACCAACCAACCAGCCAACCAATCAACCAACAGGCGCAGACAGGCAGACGAGCAGACAGGCACACAGGCAAATAGGCAAACAAAAACACAAACACACAATCAGACAAACCAAAAAGCAAACAAACAATCAACCAAACACACAAACAAAGACAGCAACCCATGAAAACACACACACACACACACACACACACACACACACACACACACACACACACACACACACACACACACACACACACACACACACACACACACACACACACACACACACACACACACACACACACACACACACACACACACACACACACACACACACACACACACACACACACACACACACACACACACACACACACACACACACACACACACACACACACACACACACACACACACACACACACACACACACACACACACACACACACACACACACACACACACACACACACACACACACACACACACACACACACACACACACACACACACACACACACACACACACACACACACACACACACACACACACACACACACACACACACACACACACGCCAACAACACACAAACATAACGCGCGCGCACACACACACACACACCCCTACACGCAGCGACACAGCACAGACACAAACACGCGCAACAGCACACAAACGCAAACACAAACACAGGCACAAGCACAAGCCAAACGCAAACGCAAGCAAAAACCGAATCGCAAACACAAGCACCAACACAAAAACAGTCACGCAAACACACACACAAAGACACAAAGACACACACACAAACGCAAAGACACACACACAAAAACAAACACAGACACCAACACAAACACACAGACACAAACAAGCAGACACACACACACACCCAAACACACACACACAGCCAAACACACACACAAAGAGACACACACACAAAGACACAAACACAAACACAGACACCAACACAAACACAACCATATAAGCACACAGACACTCGCAAACACAAACAAAAACATATACACACAAACGTAAAGACACACGCACACAGGCACCAGCACAAACAAAGACACGCACCCAAACACAAAGACACAAACACAAACACGGGCACCAACAGACACACAACCACAAACATACACACACACACACACGCAAACACGAACAAACACACACACAAACAGAACACACACACACACAAATACACAGACACACAAACAAAAAGACACACGCGCACAAACACGGACACAAAGACACACACACACAAACACAAACACAGGCACCAACACAAACACAACCACATAAACATGCACACACACAACACGAACAAACACACACAAACACAGCACGCACAAATACATAGACACACAAACAAAGACACACACGCGCACAAACACGGACACAAAGACACACACACATAAACATACACACACACAAACACGAACAAACACACACACACAAACACAACACACACAAATACACAGACACACAAACACACAGACACACAAACAAAGACACACACGCGCACAAACACGGACACAAGGACACACACACAAACACAAACGCAGGCACCACACGAACACAACCACATACACGCACACACACACAAACACAAAGACACACACACACAAACACAAACACAGGCACCGACACAAACACAACCACATAAACGCACACACACACATAAATACACAGACACACACAATCACACACGCAAATACACACACACAAACAAAGACACACACGCGCACAAACACGCACACCACAAACAACACACAGACACACAAAGACACACAAACATACACACACACACCCACACCCACACCGACACGCACACGCACACGCACATGCACACGCACACGCACACGCACACGCTCACGCACACGCACACGCACACGCACACGCACACGCGCACGCGCACGCGCACGCGCACGCGCACGCGCACGCACACGCACGCGCACGCGCGCACGCGCGCACGCGCGCACGCACACACGCACACACGCACGCACGCACAGACGCACACACGCACACACATGTACACACACACACACACACGCACACACACACACAGCGCGCACGCACGCACGCACCCACACAAACGCAAAGACACGCGCACACAGGCACCAGCACAAACAAGGATGCACCCACACAAAGACAAAGACAGGCACCAACACAAGCGCGCACCCACACAAACACACACACAAACACACGCACACACAAAAAGCAATCAAAGACGCACACACACACACACAAAGACACAAACGCAAACACAGGCACCAGCGCAGGCACTAACACAAGCACCCACACAAACACAAACAAAGACGCAAACACACAAACACAACACACACAAATGCACACGCCCAAACAAAGACACACACGCGCACAAACACGGACACAAAGACACACACACACAAACGCAAATACAGGCACCAACGCAAGAACAACCACATAAACGCACAGACACACACACACACCCACACACACACACACACACACACACACACACACACACACACACACACACACACACACACACACACTTGAACTCCAGATGGAGAGTGCTAATCATTCGAGTACAACTGATGAGTCTCGAGTACAACTGATGAGTCTCGAGTGGGTGTAGGTTCGGCTTGCAGTCTCTCGGCTTCCGTCTAGCAGCGAAAACGTTACAAGGTTCAACATGAAGCACACACAGCGAGAGAAACAACGGGCCAAAAAGACTTTGCACAACCATTGCAGGTACACAGCTGGACGTCTCCAACTGCTTCACCAGGGTCACGAGAGTGTCTTCGTTGGTGGCAGACTCTCGGCCCTGCTGCCACCCGCTGCAGCAACAGAAAAAGGTTTTGGTGGCAGGGTTTTCTGCCACTCCGCACACACACGCCCCTCAATGAGGGGCGAGAAGACTCTTTTTCGGGGGGAGAAAAACCACGCGCCCCAAAACCGGGCGAAGACCCCAACAGAAAACAAACGGAGCAAGGGAGCCCAAAAGAAACAGAAAGGCCCCAAGTTGGGTCTCCGCGGGCAAAACCCCAAACAAGAAACAAGAACAACGGGGAAGCCAGGTTTCGGGTCTCCGAGAGCAACAACCCCAACCAGCGCAAAAACGACCTAGACCTTGTAGACGAAAGGGGCCGCGAAGGCAAAGAGGCAGAAGAGGATCAGGCCATCCCTAACCGGGCGAACAGGAAGTACAAGAAATAGCCCAGAGAGGGAAAGAAAAAAAAGGGAAGAAAGAAAGGGACGAAAGAGAAGAAAGAGAGAGAGAGAAACAGACACAGAAAAAGAGAGAGAAAGAGAGAGAGAGAGACAGAAGCGTATTTAGGGCGTCGCAACCGCCCGGGGGAAAAAAGGAAAGGAGCAGGGTGCGTATTTAGGGCGCCGCATCCCGCCCGGGAAGAAGGAACAAGAAGCAAAAGGCAAGGAGACAAAAAGGAGAAAAGAAAGAAGAAGGAAGAAGGAAGAGGAAGAGGGAAGTAGTAGTATGCGTTTTTAGGGCGACGCATCCCGCCCAGATAGGAACAGAGGATGAAGACCAAGGCTCGCGGAGAAAGACGTCGAATCCCACACAGGGGCCAAGAGGACGGACCCGAAGTAGCAACGGAAGGGGAAGAAGACGTCAAGCCAAACTACGTGAGGAAGAAGAGGAGTAGGAACAGGAAGACAGACGCGAAGACGAAGACGAGGAAAAAGGTGAACAACGCGAGGACAACCAGGCCATCCCTAAGCGGGCGAACAGGAGCGGGACGAACGCGCGGGTCACGAAAGGCAGCGAAAAGAGAACGGGAGGAAGGAGAAGCCATCCCTAAGCGGGCGAAGAACCAGAAGACGGGCACGCGGATGAAGAAGGCGAGAAAAAAGGGGGGAACGTAGGGTGAGACGTCACTATGGTCTGATGGCTGTCTTCCCTTTAGTGAAACCTCGTTCCTGGTTAAATGTGAAATTCCGCCGTTCTATGATAAGCACGTTGAGGTCAAATTTTCCGACAGAGCCGGCCCGGGGTCACACAATGGGTACACCCGAGGATTCCCCACGAATGGGGTGTACACACTTGAACTCCAGATGGAGAGTGCTAATCATTCGAGTACAACTGATGAGTCTCGAGTACAACTGATGAGTCTCGAGTGGGTGTAGGTTCGGTTGCAGTCTCTCGGCTGAAACCGTACCGTCAACATGAAGCACACACAGCGAGAGAAACAACGGGCCAAAAAGACTTTGCACAACCATTGCAGGTACACAGCTGGACGTCTCCAACTGCTTCACCAGGGTCACGAGAGTGTCTTCGTTGGTGGCAGACTCTCGGCCCTGCTGCCACCCCCTGCTGCAACAGAAAAAGGTTTTGGTGGCAGGGTTTTCTGCCACTCCGCACACACACACACACACACACACACACACACACACACACACACACACACACACACACACACACACACACACACACACACACACACACACACACACACACACACACACACACACACACCCACACACACACACACACACACACACACACACACACACACACACACACACCACACACACACACACACACACACACACACACACACACACACACACACCACACACACACACACACACACACACACACACAACACACACACACACACACACACAAACACACACACACACACACCACACACACACACACACTCACACACCACGCACGCACGCACGCACGCACGCACGCACGCACGCACGCACGCACGCACGCACGCACGCACGCACGCACGCACGCACGCGCACGCACGCACGCACGCACGCACGCACGCACGCACGCACGCACGCACGCACGCACGCACGCACGCACGCACGCACGCACGCACGCACGCACGCACGCACGCACGCACGCACGCACGCACGCACGCACGCACGCACGCACGCACGCACGCACGCACGCACGCACGCACGCACGCACGCACGCACGCACGCACGCACGCGCGCACGCACGCACGCACGCACGCACGCACGCACGCACGCACGCACGCACGCACGCACCACACACACACACACACACACACACACACACACACACACACACACACACACACACACACACACACACACACACACACACACACACACACACACACACACACACACACACACACACACACACACACACACACACACACACACACACACACACACACACACACACACACACACACACACACACACACACACACACACACACACACACACACACACACACACACACACACACACACACACACACACACACACACACACACACACACACACACACACACACACACACACACACACACACACACACACACACACACACACACACACACTCACACACACACACACACACACACACAAACACGCGCACAAACACGCGCACGCGCACGCGCACGCGCACACGCACACGCACACGCACACGCACACGCACACGCACACACGCACACCCACACACGCACACACACACACACACGTACACATTTCTGGCATGCGCCCTGGAAAAGCAGCCAGGCCGCATACCTGCGTGGCATCATGAAGGCCTTGAGCGGTGGCATGCCAGGAGACGGTTAGTTTGGGGTTGGTGTAGAGGCAGAAAAGGACACCCGCCAAGGGTTCCTATTTTGAGAAGCCAGGGCTCCTATTATATAAGGGTACTACTGTGGGTGGACGAAATGCTGCACCGCTTGGAAACTATGGCAAACCACTGTGGCGTCGGTATTTACAGGGACTCATCATTCCACGGCTTTTGAAGTGGTGCAGGATTTCGTCCATCCACAGCATGACCCGAGATTGGGAGTTTTCCGTCTTGGTGGTGCTGGTTGGGAGCAGTGCCCAAGTGGGGCTGGGGCTGGCGAGGGGTGGCCGTCAAGCAACCTGATTTCGCGCAGTAAAGCGTTTCAACCATCACCTTGGGCCCGATCCAGATGCTCAATCGTGAGTCGACCAGGTCTTTGGCTCGACCCGTAACCTGTTTGGATCCGGACAAATTCTATTCCGTCACTTGGCCACCAATCCGACTTTTGGGTTTGAGTCAAGATCAGGGTTCCCTTCAAAAACTGTCCAAGAGCTTAAAAGGTACGCCTAAAAAACAAAGCCCCTTTTTTGTGGGGGTGATTTCTGGAAGACGTGCCTTGCCTCCACCTTCCAGTCGCGGTTGTTTGTGGGGTTGCCTCAGCTCCTTTCCCAGCTGAAGCTCCTTCACTTCAACATCCCTTGCTTCGGGATTCGGAATCGTGATAAAAGTTTGCAGAGTGGCTGAATACTTCATGCCTATTGCTTTACTCATCATTCAATCTAGACTTGGCTGTGGGTCAAAAATGCGTAGCCAAAATGGAGCCCTGGTAAATGGAACCAACGACTAAAACGTGCGGTCCCCTGGTTTAATTTTGACCCATAATTACTTGAGGTACGCAACCCCATCCTTATGTCCTTGTACCATCAAACGGTGCAAGCCCAAGAGACGCCGGAGCTCACCGAGCACCCCCCGGCCTCACCGCGGGTTAGCCGAATGCCGCACGAGGCAAACTTGTGGCTACCTGAGGTCTTTGTGGTCGCAGCGGGTTTTAAAGGGCGGAATCTTGGCTCTTTTTGTATTATGCCCGGCTTGGGGGGTACTCCTTTACCGGATTATCTTGCAAAGAACTCGCGTCGAGGATTGCCATGCTTACGTTTATGGTTTCTCCTCCTGGAAGGGCGTACTGTGGGTAGCTTGGTGCAAGCCCACCACCTGTTTTTGACGTGTTTCAAGCCATACGAAGCCTTATAGCATCATGCGTGAAAATGAAGGCCGATCATCACTTTCTGAAGTAAAAACTGCATGAAAGAGGGCCCGTTTTCTTCACAACAGTAGTTGTCTGCCAAGAGTTGGGAATCAGCTCCGCAATTGAGGGCTTGCCCAACATTATGCACTCTGCTCCCCCACCATTTTTGCTGACACCTTCCAGGTTGGAAACTTGTTCGTGAGTTCCTGCCTTCGTTCGGGTCATAAAAGAAGGTGGCTGCAACGTCCACGCGAATGGGATGGATGATTTCCAGGGGGAAAACCTGGTGGATGATGTCAACAGGTCGGATCTCTGATTTGACCATTTCAAGTGGCCTCGATCCAGAAGGCGTTGGGCTCCACAAGGAGGCCACCCGGCTATGGTGGAAAACAACGAGTTGGAAAAGGGACACTTGGGATGGAATTTCAAAAGAAACTGAAAGGACCCCGTCACCAACTGCATGAGCAAAAGACCTGCTTACACGGTTCATGAACTCTTTGGCACATTTCTACCACCGTTTTGTTTGTGTTCCTGAAGGGGAATCGCGACCATGGCCCAGAAATTGGGAGTTTGAAGATGGCGCTGGGAGTCATGGGTTTGTCTCCAAAGGGTTCCAAGAACTTGGTGGCTCCGAGCCATCCGTTAGCTTTTTTGCTTTTTAGGGTTTAGCGGGGATTTCCATTTAACCGACTAAAAGTTAAACTTTTAGCAGGGGATCTGAGGGCAGCCCAGAGAAGGAGCACCAACCACGTGGCTTTGAGCAATGCGTTGGGGGCGTCCAGGAGAAGTCCCTCGCTTGCCCAGCAAGTTCCTTCCGATGCCCGTTTGCAAGGACAGGTGGTTTCCGGCCGTGAAGGGAGGAACACATGTTCCTACCTTGCTTCCATTTGCTTAAGAATATTTTATATATATTTCCCCTTGTTGGTTTTAAATGAAAAGTTTTAAAGGGAATCACTACTGGACATATTTTCATTTTTGCCAGGGGGCTTAAGCAAATGGAAGCCTGTGTTTTGTTTGTACAGAACCAAAACAGCTTTGAACTTGCTTCTGTGGTCCGATAGAGGAGTTGATTGGTGGTGGCCCATTCAGATTTGCTGATTACAATTAAACAAGCACTGTTGTTTAGTCACGTGTCGAAAAGATACCCTTACAAATGGCTGCTTATAGCGCGGGGAAGTCTACGTGTGAGCCATCCCAGGTCTTCACAAAATTCACGAGTTTCTCACGAAGGCAACTCGCCAGTGTTCTGGCTTCAGATTTCTGGAGGCAGACCTTCACCTTGCGACTTTTCTTGCCTTGGGGAATACCGCACGAAGCCGGTGGGAACCCGGAGGACCGAATGAACAAGGGGGTGCTTTTCCTTCTAGTATCTTTTGGTTGACACCGCAACAGCAAAGCTGTTTGGGATTTTAGCTTGGTTTTCTACAAGAACCAGGGGTTCAGTTCCCCCGACCACCACTCCAAACCACCAATTAGGGGTCAACTGAAAGGTGAAAGAAATTGATTGCACTCAACAAGTTAGGTTGCCTGGAGGGTAACCTTCGGTTAGCGAGTTGGCGGCGTTCCGAACTGAGCGTTCGCAAAGAGCTCAGGGCAAAAGCAGGCGCCACTTTCCCATTGAGTCATCCCTTTTATTCAATATAGGACTTTGTGCCCATTGAGTCGTCCCTCAAAGGAACGCTGGTGCCATCTCCGGAAAGAAAAAAAAAGAAAAAACACGGCGGGGGTGGGGTTTTCCAGGGCAGGTTTCCTTGGGCGCTGGAATGGGCTGTGTCTTGGTCCGGAGAATCCCTCCGGCCAGGAGATGGACAGGGAGGACAAGACAAAGATCGAGACAGGCCGCTGTGCGATTCGAATCGCTGCGAGTTTGTTGTTCGCTTCGCACCGCTCGGTGAAACGGTGCCTCTTGTTTTTTGCAACTTACTTGAAAGTAAGGGTTGGCAATGTTCAGTTCGCAATTGGCAATACTAAATGCAAAATTGGCAAGTTCCTCCAAAAGGCGGGATAAACATCAGCTGTTGGTCCCACTTGGAAAGAGTTATCATTTGGAAGGATGATGTTCAAACCAGCTTGTTACCTACAAAAAGTGGCCCAGACGCCTGGTGGGTTGCTTCAACTAGTTTTGACTTTTTGTGGAGGAGTGGCAAACCATCCGCACTCGGCCACAAAACTTGGTGGCTCCCAGCCACCCCCTTGGCTTTTTGGCTTTTTAGTGGTAGTTTCCATTTGACCCACTCAAGTAAAACTTTTAGCCGGGATCTGAGGGCAGGCCAGAAAACTATGGCAGATCACGGTAAATCGTTGGTTCCCCCTTGTGCCCCTACTTGCAGTAAACAGGGGCATCAGCAGCGCTAAGATGCTCACAAATCACACGATGATGGCTGCCCCATAGATGGCGGCAGCAGACACGGCCACCAGAGTTGAAAAAACAGCGCGGAGGTATGTGGTCCAATTGAAACAAGTCGATCCTTCCCTGCATTCTGGAAAAACATCCAACGAATCAGCTGGCGACTACGGCTCCCGAAGAAGAAAAAAGAAGAACAAAAAGAAGCCACGTGTGACATAATCGACCTGCGGCTTTGGCTCGTAGGGAACGGGGATCCAGTGCCGTAAGGCTCTCATTTGCACATGTCCCTTTTGGGACCATAGATCATAGAATATCATGGATGACGGTTCCAAGGCGAAATGCAAAGTGCCGCTTGCGGAGAGTCGCAGTCTTTCCCAAGCGACAAGCTCAAGCGATTTATGTCGTGATACATGTTAGTCTTTGAACTGCAATTCCATGTTGACTTTTGGCCATTCATAGCACTTCGAATGCTTGGGTTCGCCAACCCATTGACTCAACAAACGGAAGAGCTTCTCAAATTCAGCGACAGGTGCCCATCGGGGTGATGAAGAATGCAATCATGCTGGGTGTACAGTGCACATTTCATGGGCTGGGAGGGGAGGGAGGGAGGGAGGGAGCCCAAGCAAGTCCCAAATAAGGCCTTATTGAGGTCTTGATAAGGGCTTGTTTGGGCTCCCCCACCCTATGAACGTTAGTTCTCAAACATGTGTTGTGGTTTTTTTGCGGGGTGGCTTTCCTTTTTCAGCCACCCACATATCAGGCAACCAGTTGGTGGTTGGGATAGGTTTGGGATTTGAAGCCTTGGCCTTGAGGGTAAATGGGAAACCACCCCTTTCCCCCCAAACCACCAATCCAAACCAGCAATTAGAGGGGAGCTGAAGCTTGATTTTTTGGAGTGGGTTCCCCTTTTTTTTTGTGGGGGGCAGGGGAAGCAGAAACTCTGAGCATCATATAATCATGGAAAGAAAATCACCAAGCACACTGCGCTAGCAACGATTTATCGCACCTCAAGCCCGTGCCATGAAAGACATTTTCAAATCCCACTAGCCTTTTTGAAGGAATATGCACATGCTTCACAAGTGTGAAGTCATTTTCAAGCCGATAATGATAGCTTTCCATGCACACCTCGTTACTTCTCATCGGTTTCCCCCTCTTTCCTGGCTTCTGCTTTCATATGAAGAGGCCTTCCGCTCGATGTTGTTCCAGAGCAACTCGGGTTGGCGGAGGTGGTCTGTCTTTCCAAGTTGAAAAAGGAGTTGTAGAGCCTTGAGAAGCGAGGATTTGCTTTGGCACTTTCCGAACCCGAAGCTCGCCAAAAAAAAGAGAGGAAAAACTGGTGTGCTTTTCATGTTTCGTAAGATGACGGCACCCCGAACCCGAACCGAACCTGGGAAACATTTCTGTGTTATACTGGTTCATTTTCGGTAAGACAACTGGGCAGACCAATTCACGCCGGTTGACAGCGCAGGCAAGCGTATCCGGAGCCCTCAACTGCGGGAGAATAAGGTGGTGCCAGGCGCGAGGAAACGGCGGAACCCCAAACCGTTAGGCCACCACCGGCGTGTCGCTCCTAGATCTACCTAAACGAGGATCCAAACAGAGATGTTTTTGTGAAGGGGCATTTTGAAATGGGTCCTCTCGAATGTTGAGTTGTTGCCTTCCCTATAAGACACTCCCAGACGGGGTGTGTGTTCATAGTGGTGGCAAATGGGTTTTAGGCCTTGTACCAGTGAGAAAGTTGTCACGGGAATGACCTATTTTGGTATCACAGCAGGTATATGTTCCAAAAACCATGGGGCTGTTTCTCTTTTGTTCACTGTCCAAAGGGCCATCCCCAATTTTCGGCCAATCGCCAGCAAAGCCGGGTTGCATGGACGACTTTTCAGAGTTTGCATGCGGCTGGCTTGACATTGCTCATAGAAATCGGCTCCAGGAAGGTCTCCTAGGTCCCTCAGTAGTGCCCTTTCTCACCCCGTTTTTTTGGTTGGGAGAGTTCCTCTACTAAAATAGACTACAGCAAATTCTAACCTCTCTACCGGAGGACCTAGTCTCTTTCAGTAACCGGTTCCCAAATCGCTTGGTGGGTACGAATTTTCCGGAGCTGTCCTTGAATTCTATTTCAGGACCAGACGCTGGTTCACGCATTCGGAAATCGGAAAGCGCCCCGGCGACCGTCACGTGCCTCCGTGCCAAAAGGGGTGCTCGAAGCCTTGGAGCTGATGGGCTGAGGGGCCGTCGTAACCATTGGGAGGGCAAACTTGGGAGGGCAAACTTGTACAGCTTATATGGCTATGGGTCAAAACCATGCAGAAAGGCAGAAGGCAGAGATTTTGGGAGGGCAACATACTTTCCATCATGTTTCGGGCGGGGGTTGGAGTACGTGTGGACTGCGCTCGGTCAATCAATCCATCAGACCTCTTTTGCCTGTTCTATTTGTCTGCCTCGCGCTTTCTCCTAGTTCCATGCAGCCAAAGGCAGGCCCCAAAGGAATGCATCCCAAAGGGGTCATCAAGTACTTGCTGGTTCGATAGGGAATGAGAATTGGAATGATCCCGGGATAAACCATCCATCCAGAAAGGTTTCCTTTACTGGACTCCCAAAGCGGTTCCCTATAAACCATCCCCATTTAAGGGAATCCCCTTTAAGGGACTCCCAAAACGGTTCCCCTACAACACATCCCCTACACACCATCCCCCTTTAAAGCACTCCCCGAGAACCATCCGGTTCCTATGGTTTCCTTTTTTCGGGGGATTTCCCAAGACGGTTCAGTCCCACGCGGACTCGTTGGTTTTGATCCCCACCAGCCCTCGAGCTCGCGAACTCACGAACTCACGAACTCGCGGGCTGCCAGGCCCTCGAGCTCGCAAGGAGATCGGGGTTGGAACCCCCTGAAACGCGGTGGAGAGAACTCCCCACCGAAGTGTTTGATGTCCACCAGTTCGGAAAACCCGAATTAGAATTCATGTGCACGTAATATTTAATGCATGTATATATATATACATATAGATATATTCATGTCACATATCCTATGCAGCTTTATACAAACGTTACATATATATATATATACACATACACATGCATGTGGCACCATGCGGCGGGGGGTGGGGGTTGGCTCCTGACACTTTTCTCTACGCAGGGTGCGCCGTTGAACACTTTGTGACGCTTTGCTGACAGGTGGAGTGTTTTTGCTTGCCAATGAGAGAGCTTATTCAGAGAGGTGTGCCAACTGCACAAAATACGGACCCGTCCGCAGAAGTCGTTGCGTTTTGTGCTAGCTGCATGTCTTGCATGTTATACATTCAGGAACTGCGCCAGGTAGCGTCGTTGCAACGCATTGTGCTGTTGGTGCTTGGAACGCATGATGCACTTTGGGGACAGTTTGGGTGCAGAAGTAGAAACTCTGTCGACAATGGGGGATTGTTCACAGTTGTTTTTTTCAAACCCAGCGATAATTCTCGTTGGGGACCTTGTTCCGCAGACTTAACTTGTCAGATTTGACTACAGTCTGCCACGTTTCAGAAAGCCTTTGGAGGAGTCATGGCGATGGCCTTTTTCTTGCTGGTATTCAAAAATGTGATTTCAAGAAGCCCGTGGATGCAGTTGGTATGCGCTGTGCCAATGGGATTGCCTGATTTTCCCTACTTACTGGTGCTCAAATGTGTGGCATGAACAGAACAGTTGCAAGGGCAGTTTCGTCCTGCGCGTCTTCAAGCCAGATACTCACCCCCTCCGCCCTGAATTTGTTATTTGGGAGTCTCACAAACTAAATAGCACAAACGCGGTACCATTCATAGGTTTCCCGCCTGGAAATGATTTATGGTAGACCCAGAAGTTCTGTTCGCGTCGTGCCCAGAGTCAGCACGGTGGAGAATTCTTCAAGGCACGGGAAAATGGGGGTTGGCAAGCGCAGGTAGGAAAACCTGGGTCCGGATTTGTTTGGTTTGACCTTCTGCCACGAATCCAGGACGAGGAAATCGAGATCGCCATGCGAGTGCGCAAGCCTTTTGGAGAGGTCGGCTTGAATTCCATGCCCAAGTTGTTTAGGCAGAGAGCCACAATTTGGTGAGCTCGGCCAGATGGTGTCATGTGGTAGGTCTACCATGATGCTCAGAGAGGATGCATGTTGAAGGCGGGCGGAAGTTCACATGGCTATGAATTTTAATAGGGAGCCACCTCACAAGTGGTTGGTGGACATGAATCCCCACCTGAATTATGTCCACCAAAGGGTCCCCCATTAAAATTCAGACCCACATCCAAATTCACACAGTTCAGCTTGCAATCTTTCTTGCATCAGCTGATGGACAAAACCTTGGCACTCTCACGGAAGCGCCGGCTGGCGGCTTTGTTTTTTCAGCCATCTTGGGAGTGGTACAAGGTTTGGACCATCGAAGTAGAAACGCGGCTTTGCGGCTAGCTGGCATGCGCTTGGACAATGAGATACACAATGCTCACCAGCACCATGCCTCACCTGAAACCATGCATCCCTGAACGCAACTGCTGGGGGTTTAGGTTCACGGGCCTCAAGCCTGGGGTTTTTGTGCGTGTGCCCGCGGGTGGGAAACCAACGGAGCTTCCGAAATGAGAATGCTTGCACTTGGGTCAGCCGCGGTGCTTCTCAGGGAAATGTCATCGAACCCTTTGGGAAGTTGAGGTTGAGGGTCACTTCAATGGGCACTTTACATACACAGTCATAGATTTTTGCTGAGGTCTGTATGTAAGTGCATCCTGAAACACTTCAGCATGTATATGTAGCTATACGAATGTACATTTGTTTATTTTGACATACTTCATTGTATAGGCGCCTATTCTAGTGTCGGTGACTTCGGTCAATGGCGGAAGAGATCTAGTCGTTTGAGTGGGCGGGTAGGCGTTCTGTTGCCTTTGTCTTTTGACCGCCATGCGTGTACTTCCCTTTGCTGGATTCCATCCTGTTAGTTCAGCTCCGATGCGCGACTGAACAGCTTTCGAAAAGCTGAATCAAGCAAGCTCTCAGATGAGTCCTGACTGACTCTGTCTTTGGTGCATTTTGCTTGGATGTTAGGACTTTGACTTGCCAACGAATGGGTTTTTCATTAAACCACTGAAAGTTAAACGGCCACGTTACGAACCGTAGTCATGCGGGGCACCAAGAGTTAAACTTTTAGCAGGGGAGCAGAAAGCAACCGAGCTGTAGTTCTAGAGATTGAACAGCAGCCTTGCCGACTTACCGCCCTTGCAACAAGCTACTGCTACTCGGGAATGAGCCTTCTGTATGTCTGTTTTTGTTTTTGTTTTTTTCCTTTTTCGGCTTCCTATTGTCAAGACGCGAATTCACACCTCCCTCAATTGGTGGTTTGGATGGATTGGCGGTGGGGATTTGAACCCGTGATTCTTGTTGAGGGTAAGTGGGGAAAATACCCCTGAACCTCCAATCCACCATTCAGACTGAAGCTGAACAGTTTGCAGCACCCTCGCTAGTGGCCGGCTATCATTTCCAGCCGCAAGAGGCATTACTCGGCGTCGCCCCGCACGGCCGCGGTTTCGTTTGTTCCGAAAAGAGGTGTAAAAACCTCCGGAACGGAACTCGCAGAAGGGCAGGAAGGCAGGAAGAAGGGTTGCAACGACCGAGAAAAGCCCGAGAGCACAATATCTCTTCCTTTGCCAACATAGCCGAGCCCAACCAAGCTTGACATGGCCTTTGTTTGCAACAATTGCTGGTTGTGATGCCTTGCTCGAAGAGAGGATGTTCAGATTACACCAGCATTGAGATTTGCGATGTGGACGAAGATTCCCGAACTTCGCAGCCTTCCGTGGAGCGATTTCCGCAAGTAATGGCCGGAAACTCCGTCCCACTTGCCCGGACACAACAAGGCAAAAACAAAGAGGACGCCTTGTGGGGGTTATTGTAAATAAAGGTAATCCACAAGGGAAGCCACCCATTCTGGGTTTACCTATGAGACCCCGGCGAAGTGGTACAGGGTTTCTGCCATGGGGGCTCAGTCCATAGGACTGAAACACAATTCGCTAGTTTCGCCGGCGAGTGGCGTTAGCCACTGGTCCCGAGCCCAAACACATGCCCGGACGGATCAGGGGAAGGCGAGAATGAATTTGGGGGCGAGAATGAATTTGGGGGTGTGCTTGGGTTCTGCCCGGCTTTGCAAGGTTTCTCACTTGGCCATGGGTCAAAATCCAAATCGTAACCCCAGTGAACATCCGATTCAATCCCCACTAAAATAGGCTCTAAAATGGGTGGTGAATTCACCTACGGGATCCCATTGGTTTTGAACCATGGCCACTTAGCGAGGCTCGACTCTCGGTATGCCCTGATGGTGTTCTGCCACGCGGGATCTAGGGCATCCGCCCAGAAATTCAACCGGAGACCGCATACCAGCGCCGTGGTGGCGAGGTGACTGCAGCGTTGGCAGGAAAAAAGGCAAAAATGCGGTTTTCTAGGCTCAGTTGTTCAGTGGCACACTTTTTCCCCTTTTTTTGGTGGCTGCCCCACTAAAACAGGTCTTCCTTGAGGGCAAAAAGGCACATGCGGTTTGCTCGGGGTACCTTGGGTTTGTGGCTCACCTGTTTGTCCCGGTGGACACAGGGAACAGCAGTGGCCCTCTTTACCCTGAGGATCGGACCAGTGTTCGAGGGGTACCTCCCCCGCTCCTTCCAGGGATCCGAATCTTTCTAGAAAACGTCCAGGGAAAACCCAGGGAAAACGGATCTGGTTTTTGAAAAGAAGGATGGTTGGAAAGAATGGGGAATCAAGCCCTAGAGGTTTGCTATGCCCTTGTGCATGGTTGGACCGAAACCTTCTAGGTCCCCCAGTAGTGACCTTTGACCCTTTGTTGGTTGGGAGGGTTCTCCTAAAATAGACTACGTAAAAAAGTTGGTACCCTTATTGAAAGCTCTTTACCGGAGGACCGAAACCTTTTTCCTTTCTACAGGCCTCAAATCCGAAGGCAAATGCTGCCCGGTGCGGCGTCCAACAGGTTGGCGCCATGTTGGGAAACCCACTGCCCGGCATAAGGCAGTTGAGCAGTTTCTAGGCGTTGTGAGCTTTGCTTTCAGGGGTAAGCAGCCCAAAGACAAGCCTTCGCAGCCCTGCGTTTGAGCATGCGCTTTCTTTTAACATCACCCAGCCAGATCTCAAATCAAAGGGGCGGCATTTTAACAGCCATCGCTTTTTCTTTCTTCTTTTAACAAAGACACACCATCAAAGGGGCGGAATTTTAACAGCCATCGCTTTTTCTTTCTTCTTTTAACAAAGACACACCATCAAAGGGTGAAACTTTAACAGCCATCGTATATATATATATAGAAACAGCCATTTTAACAGCCATTTTAACAGCCATTTTAACAGCCATTTTTTAAACAAAGAAACAAAAACAAACCACGAGGCTCGAGCTTCGGGTGTGGGGTGCCCGGGGCTCGGCTCCTGTCTGACTGAGGCAGAGGGCAACTTCGCAGGCCGGGGGAGGGCAACTTGGCGACGGGAGGAAGAAAAGAAAACGTCGAAGGCTCCCCCAGCAGTGCAATGGTTTTTTGCCGGTTTTTTGTGTGTTTTTTTTGGGGGGGGGTGTATTGTTTTACCGTTTTTTTTTGGGGGGGAGGGGTAAAATAGACAGAAGAAAGTGGGTACCAACTTATTCTAGCCTCTCTACTGGAGGACCTAGCTTTTTGAGGAGCCCGGAGACCAGGTAACCACTACATGGTGGTTTGGATTGGGATTTGAAGCCGCGGGTTCTTGTTGAGGGCAAATGGGAAAAACACCGAAGCTCCAAACCACCAACCCAAACCACGAATTAGAGGGAAGCTGAAGATATATAGACTTAAACCAAACGGGGTTTTCCCTTTTCTGGGTGATGAGCCACCCGGATCCAGTGCTCTTTGTTTTTGGCTAGCCCCAGTTGGGGCTTAATCCCGGCTGACCAGTTGCAGTTGTTTGGTTGGTTGGTTGCCGGCTAGGTGGTTGGTTGGCTGGTTGGTCGGTTGGGCAGCCGCATCCCCAGCATCCCAAGTTCCTTGGCGTCTTAAACGGCCGCATCCCCAGCATCACCCGCCTCGCTCGAACTTTTGGCTTTGATTTGATGGCAGTTCAGAGTTGCTTGGGGCTGGTTTGGGGTGAGTGTTGGGCTGGCTGAGGTCGTAATGAGGGCGGGTCTTGGGTTTGTTCGGCTCATTTTGGCAGTAGCCTTTCGGCTGCTTCAGGGCCTGGTTATAAAAGCTTGGGCTGGTTTGGGATTAGTTGTTGCCCCAAACCACCAAACCTAGCCCAAAACTCGCGCAGCCACTGCCAAACCAGCCGCACACCTAGCACAAGTCAGGCCCAAGCCAACCCAAAACCGACCCAAAGTCAACGTTAAACCCTTCCAAAAGCATCCTGGATATCGGCCCTTTGCCATGCCTCAATGAACCCTAACAAACCAAAGACCCACCCCTCATCAAGACCTCAGCAAGCCCAACACTCACCCCAAATCAGCCCCAAGCAACTCTGAACTGCCATCAAATCAAAGGCAAAAGTTCGAGCGAGGCG
>CAUJNA010000502.1:930715-993215 GCA_963377175.1 Effrenium voratum | reverse complement strand
GGACAAGGCCGAGGACAAGGCCAAGGACAAGGCCAAGGACAAGGAACGACAGCAACAACAGCAACAACAGCAACAACAGCAACAACAACAGAACAAAGAAACCCAGACAGCAAAGAGCAACCACAGAAATCCAGCTCGAATCGACGAAAACACTGAAGCTGTGTAGGCTGGACTGATTGCGACCTCACGGAGAAGGGGAAACAGATGGCCAGGGAGGCGGGCAAGGCTTTGAAGGCAGGGCCAGAGACAGCCAGTGCCGTTTGACCTGGTGATTTACTTGCCAACCGCCCCAAGAAACTGGTGGCTTCCTAAATCCACGGTTCGTGCTCGCCTAAGAGCCAGCGCCTGGATGAGTTGAAGGCTTTTCAACATGGTGGTTCATGCCCAAGATGGTGGTTTGTGCGTTACGATGTTTCAACCAACAAAGCCGATGGTTTATGGGTTGGGTGTTCCTGCTGCCGATTTTTTGTGGATTGTGTCCATCCACTGTATGAGTTATCTTTTTACACCAGTGTTCTTGCGCACAACCTGAAAACAGGACGTCGTGCTTTTGGTGGATGGAGGGGGGGCATTCTGGTTAGGAGGCTGCGTTTGCCCGTCCCCTTATTGGTTGGTCGGTCGGTCGGTCGGTCGGTCGGTCGGTCGGTTGGTTGGTTGGTTTGGTTTTGGTTGATTGCTTGCTTGCTTGGCTGGCTGGCTGGCGCTCGAGGAGAAAGGCGTGATGCCCAGCGTGGTCTTCACCTCCAAGCTGCGGCGCTCTGTGTGCACCGCGCCGGGGGTCCCAAAGCTCCAGCCGGCAGTGGGGGTCCCGAGCCGGCAGCAAACCCTATGGATTGCTCCATCCCAGCTGTCGCATGGTCTTCGGTTCGTGGGACCTCCGCTCCAACTTTTGGCCATGGTTTTGGCCTAAGTTTGGCCACAAGTCTCCTAAAAGGGTGGGGGGGCCGGGACGGTCACAGGGTTTATAACTCCATTTGGGTGTGCCTTTTTCAGGTTGGCCCCCCACAAATTGTCGTTTGGCCCCCACAAATTGTGGTTTTCGGTTGTGGTTTCCCGTTCCCAAACGGGGTACCAATTCCAAACAACAAACACCCCAATCTCCACTTGGCCGACTGGTCTACTCAGGGAACCTCAGCCAAAGCTGACGGAGACGGAGAGAAAAATCCTTTGGAATCTTCCCAAAATACTGGAGACATTCTGACATATTCTGACTGTTTCCCTTCAAACACCGTCAAAAGGGGTACCCTCAAAAAACAGGACACCCCCTTGCAACCCGTGATTTGCACTTCCAGTGGCACCGGTGCGTTTTTTGTTTTTCCTCGGACGGCCCGCAGGTGGCTGGCACTGATGGAGGCGGACCAGGTCCAAGCACCGGTGCTCAACTCTTGGCGCTTGAATGAGCGCCACTACGGTGCCCTTGCCGACTGGGATGGCGAAGATGTGGCCGTGGGTCAACACCAATGGTACCATTTTCGGGTAGGTGCGCCACCCATTTTAGTCTAATTTGAGGGGATTGGGATGTTCACTGCGGGTACGGGGTTTTGACCCATAGCCATGTGGGAAACTTCGGTTTGGACCATTTTACTTGACTGTTATTGGGTTGGATCTTTGGACTTTAGCTTTTTGGGAAATCAAGTTGGGTTTTCCACTAAACCCACAAAAAGTTGAACTTTTTGCAGAGGGCTCAGCAGCAAACAAGTTTGGTGGACAACCAGAAAGTTTGGTTCCTTTTTTTGGGCCGTTTTTGGGAACATGTGTTCAAACTTTGCTGCCTCTTATTGGGTTTGGACCTCTGTACGTGCTGGTGCTCAGCAGGGAATGTGGGACTGAACCCAGGGGATCCCGTCCTCTAAATTGCTTTTGGTGTGGGGCTCCCTAGAAATCAAAATCCTGGTGCCTTTACCAAAAACAACCACAGGGGATTAGCCTCAAGTGAAAAAGATACCTCCCGGCGCCTGAGAGAAAAAGGAGGATCCACTCCAACGAAGAAACCTCATTCAAGGAGGGTTTGTGAGACGGGAAAGATGCGGGACTTACGGAACTACCCTCTGTCCCAGAATCATGGACGCGTCGTCAGCTCCAAGGTTTTGGAGGACGGACGGTCGATTTGGAAAAGGCCTGTCGGCTTCCATGTTTTCTTGAAAAGAGGGTATCCATAAGATTCCAAGTCGCGCTGGGACCGGGAGATATTTGTTGGGGGGGATTTTGGGGCTGTTTGGCATGGGGCTCTGGTGCGGGCTGAAAATGGCCACAGGTGTTGGTCAACGCGCCAGGTGTTTAGTATTCAGGGGTCCTTGTGAAAGGAAGACAAGGGATCCCCCTTGACAACTGGAGGCTTCAGAAATCCGGACACCCGAGTTGCAAGCAAGTCGAAGCTGGGCTGGGGACTCAGCGCAAAATTGTGGGTGATTTCTCCTCTCCCTCAAACCCTGGTGGCTCCCAGCCATCCGGTTCCTTAGCTTTTTAGCCTTTTAGTGTTTAGTGGTGGTTTCCATTCAACCCACTAAAAGTTAGTCAATTTTAGCAGGGGATATGAGGGCAGCCCAGAAACAATTCAGGCGTAATTGTCCTCCGTGAGAAAGATGGATATCAGAGTCACCCACGATGTAATTTTCCTTGTTGCTTCCCATCTCCAGGAAAGCTCCCGACTTCCAAGACGAAACCTCACTAGAATCACTCAAAACTCGGTTGCAACGGTTCGCTTTTGGTTCCTCTTTTGGTTGCCTTTTCTAATGGATTTTTCACAAAGGTGTCCCGCCATTTTTTCGCCCGGTGACCGCTGGATGTTAGCACTCAGACCGGAGGATGTGCTGGGGCAAATCCATTTGCTTCCCTGGATGCTGTCCCCGGGAAAGACCAACAAAAACAGTGTGCGAGCTGGATGGTTGCCCCTGGCAAAAGATAGAATGGGAAGGACTGGCAACCTTTGCTCCTTCCCCCGAGGACCTCAAGCCATTCGCTTTTGGATGAGCTGGACGTGCTCAGGGGATGGACTCTGAGCGCGAGTGGAACGAGAGCCAGAAAACTTTCATCTCTACACTTTCCCAACTTCGCCCAATTTAAGAGAGCAAACATTGCGCGATTTGACCAAGTGAGACACAAAGGCCAAATGTAAATGCCAATATATGGGTCTGTCTTTTTTAAAGAACCCCCCCCCCCAAAAAAAAAGAGAGAGTATTTTTTCTCTTTGAAACCACCCAAACAAGGGTGCTCTTGAAAAACAGACAGACCCATATGAGGTTCATTCAACTGGTCTTTTGGGCCATGGACCCGATGTTTGTCTAAAGCGATCCACGCCCGCAATTCCCATGGCCGGCTGCGGGTTCGTCAGCTGATACAATGTGCTGGTCTTCTGAGGCGCGAGGGCTGGGGTGGGGCTGGGGTGGGGGGGCGGGGGCGGGGCGGGGGCAGCCCACGAGCCAGAGGTGTGCTTTATGTTGAGTTTGCTTGAGTCACAGTGGCTTTTGGTTTTGGCTTTAATTTCGGTGAGTATAAACAGGTTTGTGGATTTTGCAGATTGCGGTTTTAAGTCTCAGTTTTAGTGACACATATTTGCTGGAATTCGTGAATTTCTCGGGAATCCATTTGGTAAGAAACAGACATGTTCAGGCGGGTGCTATGGTGGATGGACCACACTAGGGGACCCATATTTGGCGAGATAATTCAATGATGAGAACTTATTGCCGGACGTAGGCCCATCTTCAGGTTGATTTGGATCCTTGTTGTTTCTTTAAAGGGGCAGGTGTTCTTTTGTTTTCACCAAGCCGGTTTCCCAATCTTGGGACACAGACTTGTCCGTGGAAGACTACTTGTCCAATGATCTTGTAACTGGAGAACACCCACCTTAAGTTTAGCCTGGCAGGGCCGAGGGAGATGACTTTCTCCCGGAGTATTTGTGCATTTCTCCTTGGTTTTTACGGATTTGCTCCTCATATGGGTGACCTTTTTTTGCAGGGTACCGTTATTACTTGCGCCTTGGTTTCAAGGGAAGACAAAAGGAGAACTACATTTTTGGGGGTACGATGTAGTTCGAGCCGCACCCATATACGATCTCCCCCTTTATATGGGGGGTAGTGTTTGGGAAGCCCTTTCTGTTGTATCACAGAAGTGGACTCCATTTCCCACAGCCTGTTGCTCACAGTCTGCGCTTTGTCCCACCTCCCCTCTTGAAACTTTCAGGTCTCGCGTCACGTCCTTTGGCCTCTGGGCGTTTCCAGGAACACAGCAGGTTTGGGCATGTCCGCTCGTCGGTACCCAGCTGCCCCCCATTGAAAAAACACAGAAAACCCGCCCATGGGAACGGTTCACCCTTAAAACCACCAACCTTATAAACCACCCGAAGCCACCGCCCTAAATGTACTCCAAAAGGGAACCAATCTCACGTCCTCATCGCCCTTGTTCTTTTTGCAGTGCGTTGGACCCGCGCAAAACGTCGGGGCACATGGAGTCAAGATCCGCCGCTCGCGGCTTGGGGACGGCCACACATTGTGTCTCTCGTCAAAAACGATTGGGCAAGTGATGGCCCTGAAGCCTGATGACAACGATGTGACAGATATATTTGTATCTGAGCGAGATTCTAAAACCCCTGCAATTTTGAGCTAGTAGTCCGGAGGACATGGTGTTTTCAACACGCTTATTTTGCGTAGGCCGCGAAAGCGTCGCGAAAGGTTCGGAAATTTGACAGTTGGTTTGGTATGGAGCAACAGCTGGTCACAAGACTCAAGCACCAACGCTTGTGAGGGGGCGGGTCGGTCATGAGCCTTGAACTCCGTTTGTATAAGCCAAGGTCCCCCAGTAGTGCCCTTTTACCCTTGTTTTGGGGAGGGTTTTCCTACTAAAATAGACTACAGAAAAAGGGTACCCTTATTCTAGCCTCTCGATTGGAGGACCTAGAAGCCCTTGCTTGCTTAGAACAACGACAAAGAACCTTCACGATGCCTGGTTGCAAAGCTGTGATTTTTAGCACGAGACCCTTGCCAACGCACACATGCAGTGGGTAAAACACTGGCCAAAAGCTGGGAAGCGCGGCCCGAATTTCCGCGGAAGCCAAGCTCCGCGAAAGGGGGCCCCAACTTCCAGCCGCTCCCTGCAGTTTTGGGTGTGTCCTTTTTAAGGTTGGACCCCCAAAAGCATGGGTTGTCCTTTTGGTTTTCCTTGGTAATGTTAACCCCGGATTAATAAACGCCTGGTTGATTTTGATCGGGGGGTGTTCCCTTTTAGTGGGGATGCACACCACTTTCGGAGGGAACACCCCCCTAATTATGGGACGGTAATCCGGGGTCAACATTACCAACTGTTTTGGGTGTGTCCTTTTGAAGGTTGGACCACATCATGGTACCAACTGCACATAACCAACCCACGGCGCCTTGGTTGTTCCATGGCCGCTGGGGTTAAAGGAAAATACAGATGCCTTTGGTTAAAAGATACATTTTGCCCATTTGAAACACGGCTTTTTCCACCAAAATAAAGGGACACCACCATTTACAAGGCAATGTGTATAATGTAAGGATCCCTGTTGGAGGTGCGGCAGGGTCGCGGCTGCGCGCTTGTCAAAACAAACCACGAGCCACCCTTTCGGTTACCGTTGGTCAGGCTCATGCCCGAGCCTCCCGCGCGGAGGCGGGCGGAAAAAAAAGCAACGCGCTGAGCCGCCGAGTGGCTGGTATCACATGGCTTTGGTGCATTTTGCCTGGATGTTAGGACTTTAACTTTTTGCCAACTAGTGGGTTTTCCATTAAACCACCAAAAGTTAAACTTTTAGCAGGGGAGAAGAAAGCAACCGAGACATGGGTTTGTCCTTGTTTGAGGGTACCCTCTTTTGGTGGTTTGAAGGGGAAACCAAAAGGACACCCTGCATTTTGGGGGTCCAAGCTTTCAAAAGACACAACCATTTTAGACCATCTTGTTCTTTTTTTGAAGGGACAAGGGACGGGAAAGGGAAGCCATCGAAGGGTCCCCAAGGTTTCTCTGGTCCAGAACCCTCAAGCAAGTGGCGGTGCCTGTTTCGAGGGCAGCCTCTTTTTGTTTTCGGTTTCGGGGAATCAGAAGGAAAACCACGATTTTTATTTTTCCTTCTTTTTTTTAGGGGGAGAGGTCTGACACACCCAAAATCTGGCCGTGCCTGTTTTTCATGTTTTTCTTTTTCTGGGGAGGGAAAAGGAAAGTAAATGGAACCGGTCAGGGCGTCTCGTAGGGATGCTATCATTTTGGGGGTCTGTCTTTTTTAGTGGTGCCCATTTTGGTTGGCAAAGGGACACCAAAAGCAAAACCACGATTTTGCGGGTGTCCGCTAAAGAAGGACACATCCATGGGGTAACCGTGATAAATCGACAAGGCTGGTTGGCTCCCCATGTTTCGCGCAGATCAGTCCAGCAGGAAGGGCGAGCAGTTCCTCTCTCTCTCTCTCTCTCTCTCTCTCTCTCTCTCTCTCTCTCGTGTCTTCTACATCACGCATGGAATAGCGACAACTCACAAGGAGATTTCGCAAGTGCGGCAGAAACCTCAGGTGAGGAAGCTTTTCCTCGTTTGCTTCGGTTTGAATGATGTGCCACGCCAAGAGTCGACCGAGGAAAAGCATGTTCCAGGTCTTTGTGTTTGTGGCGCGCCAGCAAAGCCAACCACAGATGCTGTGCTTCCATTTAGAATATGTGTTATTTTCCCTTGCTGGTTTTAAAGGGAATCCATCACTACTGTAGTTTTTTTTGTTTTTTGTTTTTTTTTCCAGGGGGCTTATAGGCAAATGGAAGTATGCTGTCATCCGGGCTTTTCACAAATAGGATTTGGCATTTTGATGTGGCTTTGTTTGAAGTGTTGTCTCGAACCGCGCAAGTTTTGCACAAGGCTGAACCTGATCTAAGCTTGCAGAGCCAAGTCACCCTAACCTTATCTATAGTCCCCAGCTCTGACGCCCGAAACAACCTGAGCGGCGAGACTTGGGTAGACCAGTGCACCAAGCGTCCACAGAGCAACCCTTCCGCCTACCAAGCCCACTCGGAAGCACTCCAAATCAACCCTGATCCTTTCAGATATCAAGCCCGGTGCCTAGCTCTATCCCCAAGAGCTGACATGTACCGCAACATGGGTATGGGTCAAAATAGAGCCACCAGGGGACCACAGGTTTGGGTCCATGTTTGCACTTACAAGGGCAAGACCCACAACCACATGTCTGGCAGTTGTTGTTCTTGGCCCTTCTGATATTTCTTGCCAGGCATGGCCCAGGAGGCCGGGGGAAGGGGGAGGTTTCATCCTTGACTGCTATTGGGGTGGATCTTTAGACTTTAACTTGTTGGTTGAAATCAAGTTGGGTTTTCCGTACTAAACCCACAGCAAGTTAAACTTTTTGCAGAGGGGTCCACAGCAACCAAGTTTCGGACCTCAAAACGCGAGTGGGATGGCACTCGGCGGCCTAGAAGGGTTGCCTGTTGACAACGTCCCGTGGCGAGTCAGACGTGTGTTTTGGTATACAACTTGAGTTGATTAGCAGGTGCATGCTTGTTTTGCAGGGTGGTAGCAATCCAGGAGGAAGACCCAAATAGAAGAATCGTCCAGAAAGGACCACGCTGGACATAGGGAGATTGAGTGTGGAGGCCGAGTGGGCGCGTTCCTGGGGCTGGTTGAAGTCACATGGGGTCATTTCTCCTTAAACGAACTTCTTTAGGGTGACTTAGAGGCAGAATCTATATGGTCAGCCTGGTCAACAATCTTCATACTAAACATGCAAACCCATACGCCGGATATATGACATGTAACTTCTCCTAACATCTCACACTCCAAGGCATCAACACAGTCATAGAAAACGAAGCTATACTCCAAACATGGGATCCAGTGGTTCTTCCGCTGATTGAATCATAGATACGCTCCAGTCCACCAACAGGGACCGGGTGGTCAATGCAACACTAAGGGACTCCCTGTGAGGTTCCATCTTTGTGGATGGGATGGTATCCTCATGGTCGTTGTTGGGAAACATCTTACCATTTTTGCTTATTGTGGTTTGGTGGTTGAAATTTCCAAATCCACTTACCTGCTAAAAATTAAAGTTCTTTTGCTCCCCTTCCAACGTCAACCATGTCTTCTGGTTCTTCCTTTTACAAGCACCCTGGCCGGCTCGGATCTGCGCGATCGCTTCTGGTTGCAAAGCTGAGTGGCACCTTTGAACTGACCAGTTGCTTCCAGTCACTTGGTGGGTCAAAAAAAGGTACCCAAAATGGAACCCTGGTAAATGGAACCAACGACTAAAACCGGCAGTCTCCTGGTGGCTTAATTTTGACCCACAGCCACTTCTAGAGAAAAGCCGTGGTATTTACATTGGGTTGCCTGGAACAGATGCCAAGCCCTTAGCGGACCTCCGTTTTTTTGGGGGGTTTTGGGATGCGCCAAGTGCAAGCAGCACTTGTTCACTGGGTTCCTGCGCGAAGCCTCAGTAGAAGCAGTTTAGTGGGGGCACGCCATCATGTTGACCAGCGCGTTTCACTCAAGAGTGCATTTTGCCCAGTTTGCAACGACACGGGCAGTTTTGTTTGACCCGCCAAAGGCAAAAAGGGGGGGGGGTTTAGGGGGCCTCTATTAAAATGGGGGTTTTCCTTTTGGTTCCTTTACGAATACAAACTGCGAAAGCGTGGCCAATCGATCCTTTCGTTCTTTTAGTTTCTTAAGCTAGAGGTGCCAGAAAAGTTACCTACAGAGGCAAGTGGCTTGTGGCAGCTAAGCTTTCATAACAACGTTGCTTTAATCGAGTCTTCGATGTCGGCTCTTCCTCTAAAACCGCGCCAAAAGGGGGGTCACCCCGCAAATTGTCCAAAGTGAGTGTTTTCCTTGGATTTGGGTTTCTCTTGAAAACCACCCCCGCCCCCCCCCCCCAAAAAAAAAAAGAAAAGAAAGAAAAGAGCCCAACCTCCCAAAGTGGGCGTTTTCTTCCTCGTTTAAGCCACCCCCAAAACACGTCCCCCAAAAAGACGGCCCCAACTCCTGCGCGCTTCTCCGGCCAGGCGCTCAGGCCGAAGCCCTCGAGGCCCGGAAGTCCCGGTCGCTTCGCGGGGGGGGGGAATTCCTGGCCCGGCCGCCGCGACCTTTGGGGGCAGACCCTGTGTTCGGCTCCCAAGGTGTTGCGGGACAGTCCCTACCGGATAGCCGGCCCTTGCATGTTCACATTTTGGAAAGGAGCCTTCCCTAGGTCCCCCAGTTGGTGCCCTTTCTCACCCGTTTCTTTGTTGGTGTGGAGGGTTTCCCTACTATAGACGACAGACAAAAGTTGGGTACCCAGATTCTAACCTCTCCACTGGAGGACCTAGCTGTGTTTGGGTGTTCGGCTCCCTTGGTGTTTTGGTGTGGACATGGATTTGGTGTCTGTTCTTTTCTCCCTGCAAAACCACAGAGTGTGGTCCAGTGTAAAAAGGGGGGCAAGTCTGGGAAATCGGAGGGAGCTGCTGCAGCTGAACACGTGTTTGCCCAAAGAAATGGAGTAGTCCAGTTGGACATGTTGTTTTTGCCCAGATATGTTCTTTGGGTGCGGGATGGCGGAGGTGCAACCCCTTTTCGGTTTGAAGGGAAGCCAATCTTTGAGAAGCAACTCAAGCCTCCCTCCGAGTAGAGGAGGGGGTCCGTGATTGTGAACTACAAGAGGGGGCAAAGTAGCCCCTGACTTAAAGGCAGGACCAGAGAGGAAAGCAGATCGGGAGCCCAGAGTGAGCGTGCCTTTGACCTGCGCCACATAGCCGTCTGGGGAGGACATGGAAAAGGCAACCAACTGTAGGGGGCTGTTTTGAGAAACACCTCATTTGAAACCTCACTTCCCGAGTTCCTGCACATTCCTGAACTTTATTTTTCGGACCATTTTAGGGGCAACTAACATAGTTCACCTCGACATATCTGGCGTTTTCCCCTCGTCAAGTGAGCAAACGTCAAACTTCCTTGCCCCCATTGAAAGAATGACAAGAACCCAATTTGGATGACAATTTGTTAGGCCAGCAATGGTTATATCAATATCCCCCAGCCATTGTTTTGATGGTTCGAACCCTAGGGAAACCATTATACCCAGAACATCTGATGTGCAACATTTCCGAAGAAAGAAAATCACTTATTTTACGCACAATGGAGGTCCGAGGCATGCCCCAGCCGTGGGTTTTTGCCGGCCCCTTCGGCCGTTCGCTCGCTCGCTGCATTCGTCCGACCGTCCCTCGTGCGTCAGCGCCTGCGCCTGGCGCGAAGCCGGCTGCAGCTTCTGCTCGCCAGGCGCTGACGTCGCTTCGGTTTGGTTTATGCCGTGGGCGCGGTGCGGCAAAAGAAAGACGCGGCCGGGAACAAAAAACACAACACACGGTTCTTTCTTCTTCTTTTTTTTTTGGGGGGGGGGGTGTTTTTCTTCGCGCTTCTGTTTTTCTTCTGGGGTGGGAAGCCTTTGGGTTGGCGAGGGGAAACCCATTCGGGTAAAGAACATGGCGTCAGGGATTTTGGACAACCATCGCATGTGACAGATTCTTTTGGCGACAGAACGCGTGTTGACCCACATAAATACCCACCGGCCAATCCAGCTCCCAACTCAGCCGGAGCTTTTGCCTTCACTTCGCTGGTGGGCAAAGACGCCTGAAGCAGGCGAACCCTTCTGACCAGCGCTCCGCTGATTCAACGTGGCTGATTCAGCGCGCAGCGTGAAGGTCAGCGGCTGAGGGTCTGCCCTTTCCAGCACGGGCAGGGGCGCCCGTGGAAAAGGTGGAGAAGTTGTTGGGCTTCGGTAGAGCAGCCGTTGGAAGGTACTCATACCAGCAAGCTGCAAGTTCGTTGCAAGCTGCAGGTACTACCAGGTACTCACACCAGGTACTCATACCAAACCCAGTTGCCCAGCAGTTTTTTCCTTTTCTCCTTTTTTTGGGGGAAGGCTTCCCTTGAAACGGAACCAACCAACCAAAATCGGATGCCGATCCCAGTTTTTCCCCTGGAAATCCACTGGGCAGGCCGCATACCCTCGAGCCTGGCCACACCGGGCTCGCAGGTCGAGGCGCCAAATGTCTCTGGTGTTGTCGGGGAGCGCTCGAAATCAAGTTGACCTTTTTGCGGTTTATAAACAAATGCAAAAGTGAGGATATAACCCAAGGTGAGTTATCGAAGGTGATTAACCCATCAATATATCAACCCCATCAGTTTTAGTGGGGATTTATCGATAATGTTGACCCCGGATTCATAAACCAACCTGTTTAGTAATATGGGGGTGGGGCCCCTCCTAAAATCAGGGACACCCCCGTGTCAATAAACAGGGGTTTATTAATCCTGGGTCAACATTATCAACCCACCAGTTTATTGATAGGGTGGGGGCCCCTCCAAAAGTGGTCTGATTCAAACCACATTTCACCCAGGGAGAAGAGCCCCCCCAATAAACTGGTTGGTTGATGAACAAGGGGTCGACATTAAGCGTGAAAGGATGTTCAAGAAATGGAATTGCTGTTTTTTGGGCGGCAAAAGGAAACTGGAATCGCGGAGGTAGGGCCCTAATTGGATGTGTGCTGCTAAGGGCATGACGAGTGTTTCGCACCTGTCACACCTACTTTTGCTAAGCATACGTACCAGATTCGTGTGCCACTTAGGGAGGCGACAAATATTGTGACCGCAGCTCATTTGGGTATGTGTCCAAAAGTTGAACCCAGTGTGGCCCCATTTTGGCTGGTGCTTTCGAACACTTTGGCGGGCAGCTACGATGGGTGGGCAACTTGGGAGTTAGCAACACAGTGCTCAGTTGTTCTGTGGCACCCTTTTTCCCTTCTTTTTTTTGGTGGCTGCCCCACTAAAAATGGTCTTCCCCAAAAAGGGTTCCCTTTTTTTGGCAGGGTCACTGAACAACTGAGAGTGCTCAGCAACTTTCAACTCAGCATTTTCTCACAGCACCAGCAGCTCAAATCCCTGTTTAGCAACTGCAGCAAGCCAACGTATCAACCCTTCACGCCAAAGCAGCGACCCTTCATGACATGGGTACGGGTCAAAATTAAACAATCAGCGGACCGCAGGTTTTGGTCCATTTTTCCACTTACTAGGGTTTCATTTGGGGTACCTGTTTTTGACCCACAGCCACATTAAGTTTCTGATTTTTGAAACACGGGAGACTTGCAGAACTGTCAATATCTGAGCCAGGGCAGTTGCTGAGACAATGTCGAGCTACCAACTACATGCATGGAGTTTTTAATTCTACTTATTCTGCCAAAGTCACAGCCAGTGGCTTGATCTAAGACACTGTGAATTCTGAAAGCCTAATTTGAGACGCAGAGCTGTCCATGCAAGATGCCCAGAAAGAGAAGGACTGGGGTTTGGCGGGGCGACTTGGGCCCAAAGGCCTGACGTGCACCACCTGGTGGTTCCGCGTCACCAGCATCACCGGTTTCCTGCGATAGCAAAGGTTGCGAAGGGTCGGACTCGTTCCGGCGCAAGGTCAGCGCGTGGGAATTGAAATGGTCTGCAGGCTCGATTGCTTGACGCTTGATGCTGCTTCTTGAATTGGCTGTGGGTCAAAACCAATGGGATCCCATTTTTGGGGTAGGCGAATTCACCACCCATTTTAGAACCTATTTTTGTGGGGATTGAATCGGATGTTCACTGCGGGTACGATTTGGATTTTGACCCATGGCCATTTCTGTTGGAGATCCTTGCTTGTACCGGCGCCCCGCGGGGGCTTGCGGGTTGGGCGCAGCACCAATTCATTTGCTGGGGTTCTGGTGGGGCGGGGTGGGGTTGGGAGGCTTTTGGCATGCCAGGCGCTCCGCAGCGATTCTTGCATGGGCTCCCAGCAGTCGGCCGATTGAGAGAGGCTCCTAGCTTTGATGAGAAGCCCCCGGGACTGACCAAACTAATTGTCCCAATTTGGAGCGGTTTCTTCACTTGCAAAAACCGAACGCCCCAAAACCGCCGACTTGAGCAGCGCGCAGCTAGCGCAGCTCGGTGTTTCAGTTTTGTGGCGGGTCTACTGGCTCAATCCGGGGGATAGTAAGGCACACACAAAGCATTGCTCTTGACTGCTATTGGGTTGGATCTTTAGACTTTAACTTTTTGGGAAATCAAGGCGTTTCCACTCACTAAACCCACAAAAAGTTAAACACTTTTTGCAGGGGGGTCAACAGCAACCAAGGCTGCCGTGTTTCATTGACGACGACCCACACGGAACCCACCAGAGAGGACCGTGCACGGTCTTCCAGGACTCCGGAAGTTCTCCGTGGATAGGGTGAGCTGCTGGGTATTGCCAAGTGGCCATGGGTCAAAATCCAAATCGTACCTTAAATGGGGGTAGGTGCACCACCCATCTTAGGCTTCCTATTTTAGTGGTTGGATTGAATCGGATGTTCACTGGTGGTACGAGTTGGATTTTGACCCATCCAGTGAATATCCGATTCAATCCAGCCACTAAAATAGGAAGCCTAAGAGTGGTGAATTCACCGTTCCCCACCAAACTGGGATCCGATCCAAAACGGTGAAATGACCACCGCCGAGTGAATGAACTCGGGCCCCACCTCTGCAGCCTAGAACTCGCTACTTTCGGGGTTTATTCCACCACTGTGATACAAGTTGGGGAATCTCCCCTTTTTTTGGGGTGATTGTGGAAGCACTCGGGGTTTATTCCCATGATACGAGTTGGAATCTCCCCCTTTTTTATGGGGGGTAGTCTTTGGGGTTAGGCCCTTTTTGTTGCATAGAAGTGGATTCCATGTCCCGCAGCCCTGTTGTTTTGAAAATGAGAAGTGTTCTGTTACAGCTACATATGGCTGGTCAAAACCCATTTTGGTTGGTAGGCGAATTCACCACCCGTTTCAGAACCTATTTTTGATGGGGATAGGCCGCACCACACATCACACATGTAGCCAAGCTTGCACATTTGAAACTTCACGCCCCTCATTAAACATATCGCCGTGTGATCTTGGCAAGGCAATCGTCGCCCCTCGTGTGTCACGACGCAACCAGCTGACACCTGACTTGTCCTGTCAACTGATGTCATGGCCGCCGGCTTGCATTGTGAGGTCTACAGCAAGTGGTCCTGCTTGTGGCGAACGGCAGAACAAATTGCAACTGTTGGCCAGTGCGCCTCTATACAGCTAACACCAAGTGAGTGACGAATAGTCTGCTTGAATAGATTGGCTTGCGAATGCATTGTCAGCTAGATACCGGGCTTGTTTGGATACCAGCAAGAGCACCCCAGCGCAGGAATTATATGGCCATGGGTCAAAATCCAAATCGTACCCCCAGTGAACATCTGTGAATGCTGCTAGTCAAAACAGCGGTGTTGCCACCACGTTTCTTTCTCACAGACCTAGCGTGAAGTTTCCCTGTACTCTCCTCAAGACTGCCGAAAGTGGGACACCCCATTTTGGGCGCCGTGTTAATTTGCAGGGGAGCACGCTTCCTCCAACTAGCATTGCATTTGAAGGTTTCCTCAAAGATCAATTCTACAACAGGGCTCCTCAGGTACCCTGTTGTTGGATTGACACATTACTCGGGGTCATAAGTGTGGTCGACCACAATGAAATCATATGCGCTGTCAAACTTGTATGACCCCAAACAATTGTTTCATGGTTGTTGTTGGGAACCATGTTACACTTTTGCGTATTGTGGTTTGTCGAGATCCCTACTTAGCTGCTAAAAAATAAAAGATTTTGGCTCCCCCTCCAACGTCAACCAAGGTTTGGTCGTTGGGGAGGGTGTTGTTTTGGCCACTGAGACCCCTCCAAGGTGCCTAGGGCGCGGCGCCCGGGCCCGCGCAGCGGAGTTTGTGGCGCAGGCGGGGGCCCGTGTTGAGGGCGGTTTAAGTGATCAAGACCAACCAGGCGGCCCCTTCAAAGGGGAGCCGAAAGGAGGTTGTCTAGACGTAGCGGGGTGTCAAAACATGTTTTTAGCAAGAGGTTGGCCCTAACAACAAGTTAAAGCAAGCGGATTGTCACAACTATGGACTTAGACTTTGGCTGTCTCGAAGGGAAAGCCGGGCTTTCGATGTGTTAACTGGGGAAGAGTGAACCCACCCACCCACCCACCCACCCAGCCAGCCAGCCAGCCACCCATCCACCCACCCACCCACTCACTCACCTAGGCACGCATGCAAGCGCGCACACATGGCCCGCATGGTCCGCACGCACGCACGCAAGCGCGCACGCACACGCACGTACACACACGCACGCTCCACCAATCAAGACCAAGGTTCTTGAACGGCATGCTGGCCGAGCCAATCCTACCCGAATGAGTGACTGAATGGCATGAACAAATGCTAGGTTGTTGAACGTGAATTGGGTCAAGGCAATACATGCGAACTCCAGCTGTGAAAAGCTGTGGGTGGCACTCCTTCTAGGGAGGCTGGAATTGTCGGGGGGGAACTTCAGGCGCTTTGGCGAACACCAGCGCGAGGAGCCAAGATCAAAGGGCTTTTTTGGTGCGCTACATTAGACTAGGTCCCCCCGTAGTGCCCTTTACCCTTATTTGGGGGAGGGTTCCCCTACTAAAATAGACTACAGAAAAAAAGTTGGTACCAACTTATTCTAACCTCTCTACTGGAAGAGCTGGTAGAGCTAGGGCCTCCGCAAACGATGAGTTTGGGACTCCCATATCGGAGCTTGGATCTCGGACTGTAGGCAGGGAAGTACAGTGCAGATGGCGACCACAGAGCTTGGGCCCCGTTGAATAGGCACCTCCGCATGTGAGCGCCCGAATTCCATAAGATGGCCATGAGGTAATTTCGTTCAATACACCAGCCCCCTCCCCTAACATTGAGTCTCAGAGTTCCTGCTTAGCCTTTTTTGCTTTGTTATAAGTTGATAGAGAAAAAAGGTCAACCCCATAGAGATTTGGACCCCCCACTTGTAACCAAGCCATTCGGCGGCCGAGTGGGAGAGCGCTGTTGTCCCTCAGTCGATCGTTGGTTTTCTTGCGAGGTGGTGTGGCAGGCAGGCTGGGGAGGGGCGAATGGTGCAGGGTTGGGCAAGCTTTGAACCAGACCTGCCGTCGTCAAAGGAGGTTGTCTACGGTTTTTTTAGTAGTGCCCTTTCTCACCCTTTTTTGGTTGGGAGGGTTCCCCTACTAAAATGGATTACAGGAAAAAGTTGGTACCCTTATTCTAACCTCTCTACTGGAGGACCCAGTTGTTGTTTGCAGGTATCAAACTTCCTGTGAAAAAGGGGACCTGAGTCATGGCCCTTGCCAGGGATGACACCCGTGGTTCGCCTACGGTTTCTTTTCAAAGCTACTCACTGTTTCTGTTGTTTAGCTTAGCTCGGAGCTTGACTGTTATTGGGTTGGATCTTTAGACTTGAACTTTTTTGGAAATCACGGGGTTTTCCACTAAACACCCCAAAAAGTTAAACTTTTTGCAGGGGGGTCAACAGCACCAAGGGAGAATGACGTGGTGATGTGCCAAAATGAGGAATCGGACTCGAAAGCAGGTTGGCATCATTGTGGTTTTCCTTCAACTTTTTGCCTTGGAAGATTGCCCAACAAAAGGAAATGAAGGAGGGCTCAGCAAAGCAAGTGTGGTGCCTCATACCTGCTAGGACGGAAACTCTTCCCTTCTGGTTGTGAGCAAGACAGGCACGAGCTTTGCAACTGGCATAATTTATCCACCCAAACCTCAGGACTCCATCGATTTTGCCCGCGGAGAAAACCTCAGGACTCCAGGACTCTGATTGTTGTGTAGCCTGGGGCTCTTTGGGACGGCTTCAAGGGGCCAACATGTGCCAGAAATTCCCTCAGCTATCGGTCCCCACTGGCTGCGATCTGCGTGTTTGAGGTGTTTGAGTCCGGGCCGACGGGTTTCAGAGTCTGTCAAGCCGGGTTTGCATGCGGTTTTTGCATGCCAGGTTTCTATGATTCTCCATGAAGCCCATTTTCAAGGTCTCTTTGAAACTCTCTTAGGTTCACCCAAACGTCTCACTCCCTCAGCACCTGCGCTTTGGTCACTTTTGGGGAAAGACCGGAAAATATATGGACCAGAAGCACCAAAACACAAATTTGCTTCATGCCTCACCCCTCAAAAAGGGAGTCTCTAAGACACCAACATGAATGTGTCTGGTTCCGTTTGTTAACGTTGGAGCCCCCGGCATGGCGAAACGGTTTCCCTCTTGGTTACCCTTCAAAATCCATTCCCTCGCTTCTTATTCGCCCGGAAAAATGAGACTATGTCCAGTGGTGAAATTGATCCCCTTTGAAACCAACAAGGAAACAACAACATAGTCTCAAGCAAATGGCTTAGCTGGAATTAGGACCCCAAAGAGCTATGGAAAACAAAGGGGGCTCCAAAAAAGCCCAAAGGCGGGTCCAGCCCAAATGGACGAGAGCCACGGATGTGGTTCTCTCTCTCCGATAGGCCTGGCGTGCAGAAGCCCAGGCATGGGGCGTGGGATGGGGTTCTGTGTTTGGCGCTTCTGTCTGAGATGGGTGCGGTTGTCAAGAATGCTTGCTCAAGACTACTTGCATTGCATTTGCTGAAATAGGTGTGGCTGTTCACCCATGGAAGCTGAAACTCCGTAGGTAAACAAGGGTGGTTGTCTTCCATGTGCTTAGGAAAATATGAAATATGTGTTTATTTTCCCCTTTTGGTCTTAAATCGATTTCACTACTGGACAGATATCTTTATTGCTTTTCCGCGGGACTCAAGCAAATGGAGGAATAGGGCGACCCCAAAATGGCTTGCCTTGTATGGAACCATGGACTGTTCGAGCTGCGGTCCAATTCCTGGTGGTTTAATTTTGACCCATACCCGAATGAATATGCATTAGTTTCCCTTGTTGGTTCTAAAGCGAATCCATCGCTACTGGAGATATTTTCCAACTTTTCCAGGGCGCGTAAGCAAATGGAAGTTAGGGAACCCGGGGTTTGGCTGATTTTTACAGTGTTGTTTTTGCAACTCACTTCGCTGCTTTCCGGAAGCGAACTTGCCGCGTTGCTATCTCCGCTTTTGGGTCCAGAAATTGGCTCCAAAAAAGGGCCCACAAGTAGGGCCTCGACAATAAATTCACATCTTGGGAAGATCTGGGTGTTGTGTTTGTGCGGGTACCGTTTCCGGTGGATACCAAAGAGAGAACCGCCATTTTGCAAGGTCCCTTGTTTCAACGCATATCCATCACAAAAAAGAAGTCACTTCTTTCCAAGAAGGGTGTCAAAAGGCGAAGCCTCATTCCTCAGGCAGGCGATAGAGCACATTGCGAGCCGAGTTCCGCAATGAATCGCTCCCGGTCACCATTGAGTGGGAACGCGCTAGAAGGAGGGGGACTGAAACAGCTCCCCTGGAGGTTTTACCCTCCGTTTGGCCCGCATGAATGGACTCCCACCAGACTGTGCCACGGTTTTTTGCCTCAGATCGGGTGAGGGGGGCTCTTTGAGCGGCCGAATCACCGCTCATGTTTCGTGTAAGCTTCTGTGTCCTGGAGGCGAAGAATGAACGCTTTGAACGCAAACCAGGCGGAGGATTGGGGTGTCTCTTGAGGGTGACCCATTTTTTTTGTGGCTTCAAAGGAACACCAAAAGGAGTGTCCCCGAAAAAAAGAAGGACATACCCTGTCCTCTAACATAGAACCTGACGTTTCGGTTTCCCGGAAGACCATTTTCCTGTAAAAGGGAGCCTCTGGTGGGTTCTACGTTGGTAAACAGGACAATACCCATTTCAGACTCTTGCCTTGGTGGTTCCCAGCCATCCCCTTAGCTTTTTAGATCCTTTTAGCGTTTCTTGGGCATTTCCATTTAACCCACTAAGAGTTAGTCAAACTTTTAGCGGGGGATCTGAGGGCGGCCAGTTGTGCGGGCCCGTGGTTTCTTCTTTCCCGTTCGTGCTCAGGGCAAAAGGACGACGGTCGCTCGGGACCTGGCTCGGGAGGTGTTGGGCATTTTCCGCCGGTCTCTCCGCCGGTTTGTTCGGGCAATAAATGATAGATCAGGTACATAGGTGTCCTTTTTTGGGTAGTTCGTTTGGCTAGACGTAGATGGCTCCACTTTTGTTGTGTCCTCTCTTTTTTTGGCCGCATTTAGCAGGGCCATCATTGTTTTCGAAAGGTCAACCTATGATCGGATAGCCCTCAATTGGTGGTTTGGAGCCCGGTGGGGACTGGGGGTTGACCCCCTCTGATTCTTGGAAGCCACCCCTCGAACACCTCCGAACCACCGACCTCCAAACCACCTAAGGCGTGGGAAGCTGAGAACATGTGGCTGTGGGTGAAAAATGTGTACCCAACATGGAATCCTGGTGGAAACATGGACTCAAACCTGCAGTCCCCTGGTGTCACGTTGACCCATACCCATCTCGGTGGCCCCCAGCCGTCCGGTTCCTTTGCTTTTAAGGCTTTTAGGATATAGTGGTAGTTTCCATTTAACCCACTAAAAGTCAAACTTTTAGCAGGGGATCTGAGGGTGAGCCCAGCCATGTGTGCTGATCACCTGAAGCTTGAACACGGGCCATGAGAAGCCATCACCACGAGGATTCTTCAAGCGATTCCACGCGTCGTGATGTTGCCAAATGGGGCCAGATGCCACGGCGGTTCGGCTCGGGACCCGAAAATGACGAGTTTGCCTTTGGTGTTGAAACTTTCAAGTAGCTCCAAAAGCTTTGCTTGGGACGCCCAAGTGAAAGGTCACACAGTTGGCTTGTCAAAGCCGAGGATCTTGCCCAAACCACGCACGGGAGGCCTCTTGGAGGAGACCTCCACTCCACATTGTTGCAGTCACACGCAGACTTGACCGATGTCTTCCATTTGCTTCAGAATGTTTTATATTTTCCCTTGTTGGTTTTAAAGAGAATCTATCACTACTGGAAGTACATTTTATTTTTTCCTGGGGGCTCAAGCAAATGGAAGATGTGGTGTTGAAATGAGTGTTCCTTTTTGGAGGACACCTCCACTCCTGCACTCTGTCACCAACAAGGCTCAGATTTCCTGAGCATGGTAGTCATTGTGTATCATCCCATCCTGGGATCATTCGAGTGCAACACCCATGGAGCAGTCAGCCATCTGAGGTGGCTTCCTTTTCCCTTCCCCAAAGGATAGTTCGATGCCGGAGACCAACAACTCTCGTAGACCTGACGCCCTTTGAAGACCTTGGGGGAGATCTGTTGCGTTTTGTGCTTTTCACCCAAATTTTTAAAGGGACACAAGGAACATTGCTTTTTTTTTGGTTGGGCCCGCTCGTTTTTGCATATGCGCCTTGACCCCTTGACACATCTTGGTGGCCGGGCAGTCTCAGGGAGGCGGTGGATGGAAAATATCGCTACCACATCGGTATGCACCAACGGCAGGTATGATTCGAACCTCGCAGCAACAGTTAAAGGGCTTTTGGAATCGACCTCTGCGCAGTCGCTTATCCATACATGGGTGCAGGACCAACCGCATTATTTGCAGCTGTTGACGCCTTTGCTGACGATCAGCGAGCCCTATCTGAAGGTGGTGCAAGCACCTCGCGTGCCCGACCGAGATCTTCTCATCTACTTGACGGTCGCAGACTCTGGGCTCTGTGGAAACTCGTTGGCAGTCAGACTGCCTGTCGGCACGATGAATTGGTCTAAGCCACATGGGATGTTTCTCAACACTCAACAGCCGGTACGCAGGTTTTGGTCCACGTTTCCACTTACCAGGGCGCTTCGGCACCTTAAAAGGAAAGTCCTTGGACCTACAACACAGGGTCAAAGGAAGGGGGTCAAAGCAGGGCATCTTTCTGGGATCCTCTCCCGTTAAGGGGGGGGAGGTGTCAACCTCAGGGCCTACCCTGCCTGCATTTGTACAACAGTTTCCCTTTGGGGGGTGAATATAGGGCCCCCTGAGTTCGGTATCTTAAACCAAATCCAGTCAGGAGGTTTGTAAATCCATGTATAGCCGAAGAGAAGCGGCCACGCAACTTCTGTCTTGTATGGTATTGTATGGACAAGGAGGTGGATCCCACATTCGAGACAAATGGATGGCCCAACAAGCTCAAATGCATGGTGCTGTGGATGGACCAAATTCACTTCGCACCAGTTGGGATTGGTGGTTTATCAACCATACTGTGGATGGACGAAATCCTGCACCACTTTGAAGCCGATGTTGTTCATACACTGTTTCATGTATCCAACTGGTGCGAAGCTGAGTTTTGTATGAAACAAGGACATGATGCGTTCTCAGAGGTGCTCTTAGACCGACGGCGGCGCCACAAAAAACTTCTGGAGCCCGGGCTCCCGGGAGCAAGCGGGGTTTGGTGGATGCCAAGGCAATGGTTTCTCGCAAAACATCGGGACCCCACCTGGATGTTCAACCCAATACGTATCCACCGGCTGGATATACGCACGTAACCAATTTTGAGCGTATTTACACAGCCTGAAGCGATAACCCTTGATAGGCTGATAGGGTATTTGAGGACAGCATTGCTTAGTGTGGACCATGTTGAGTGTCTGTTGAACAAACAACATCCCGTCATCCCATCACCCACCGTCAGCGTTTGGGAGAAGAATCCAACGAGATTGCTCCCAATTTTTGGCAAGCGGCTCTCATGGCAAGTGCTGTGTTACATCGGTGTCACTTTTTGCCCAGTATGACATTCATGGCAGTAGGCCAGGTGTCTCTCATGCAGGCCAATAGGGTCCCAGGGTCCGACCAATCAAACTATTGCATCCTAGGGGGGGGGATCCTTGCAAAGTAGGTTCCTTTGCTTGGTGGCTCAGCCATCCGGTTCCTCAGCTTTTTTGCTTTTTAGGGTTTAGTGGGGATTTCCATTCAACCGACTAAAAGTCAGTCATTTTCAGCAGGGGATCTGAGGGCAGCCCAGTTGGGTGTTCCTTTCTCCAGAGGATTCGACCCGCCAAGTCTTTCTTCGTCGGCGCACCTTCTGAAGCTGGCCCTGGCCCCAAACAGAAGTCGATGTCTTCTTTGAGCGTTCGGATCACTCGTTGCAACTTGGAACGGGGTTCCTCAAAAATCATGTTTTCCTCCAAGTTTTCCTCAAGTACGGTGCCTTCAAGAATGTGGCCGCCTTTGATCTTCCTTCAAGCATTTGATGTCCATCTTGCAGTTGGCTTTCAAACTCTGGTTTCCCTGGGATGTTGTCTGAGACAAGTTTGGTGTCTATCGATCTGGCTTCCTGATTTACTTCAAGCCCCTGGTTTCCCTTCTCGCCCAGCCAGTGGGTGCACTTTACACTTTTTTCCTTGGTGGCTGTCCCTGTATTTTAGTGGCGGCCCAAAAAGTGTGCACATAGGTGTCATTATGGTTGTTTTGCTAGAAAAATAGATGGCCCTGGTTTACCTCGTGGCTTAATCATCTACCAGGGCCATCTATTTTCCCTAAAAGGACACTTATGGCAATCTGGTTCCTTAGATTTTTAGATCTTCAGTTGGTTTAGTGGTTGTGTTTCCATTTCAACCCATGGTGGTGCACCTTTTTTCGGCTCGTCACTGGCCACGCGAGCCTCTGCTTGACTCTGCCAAGACTTCGCGAGGCTGGGGCGAGTGCTGGGCGAGTGGCGCCTGCGAGCGCTTTCGGCCAGGCGATTTTTTGGGGTAAACGGGGCGAACCGCCGGAAAGAGCTGCTGTGATCGTGGGGAAGTGAAAAAGGGGCTTCCAAGTCAGCTGCTTGAGGCTTGGGGGATGACTTTGGGAGGACTTTGGTACAAATGTGGCCAGTGAAGAAGAACTCGGCCGTCGAACCGTCGAACCCCGTGGTTGTAGATACCCAACGAAAAACAACGCAATCCCAACTCTTCCCCTTCAAAACCCCTCCCACAACCCCCCCAACCCCCTCTGGTCCAGGGGCGAACTCCGTTGTTTCTCAAAGGCCCGAGGTTTCACAGGGCTGTGACAAGGAAACACGGGGGAGACCGTAGACTTCTTTTGGGTTGGGTCAACTGCCATGGCAAAGCCGGCGCTTGTGATGGGAGCTTGTGGCCTGCGTTTCAATGACCATTGTACACATGGCTCGGAGAAGAGTCAAGTTCAAGCACCTTCTTATGATTTTTACGTTCACTTGCTGGTTTCGTATCTTCACTTTCAACAAAGTTCACTGTTCTGGGCAAGTGGTTTTTGGGTTTTGTTCACTTTTCGTAGGGGGCTGCAAAGAAAGCCTCTAGGGCTACCTTCCCCATTCTTTCCAGCGATCCTTCTTTCCGGAAACCATCAAAAACCCAGGGCGAACAGCCGGTTTTTGCAAAGAACGTTGTTTGAAAAGACGAAAATAATGGTTGGAATCAAATCCTGGAAAACCGTCAGTTTGCCGCAAGCCCATACCATGGGTTGTGAAGACATCTCCTGTTGTTGGAGGCGCCGGGCGCGCGCTGCGGCCCAAGTGGCGCGGCAAAAGGCGGGGAGGGGAGGGGAGGGGAGGGGGAGGGGAGGGGAGGGGAAGGCCAGTGAGTAGCTTCCATTTGCTGGAAGTATTTTTTGTTTAAGCCCCTTGTTGGTTTTGCAAAGGGAAACAATTTCACTACTGGACAATCTATTTGCTCGAAATGTTGGTTTGGATTTGGAATTTGAAGCCTGCTAGAGGGTTAATGAGCCACCCCCGCCCCCCCCCCCCCCCAGCCGCAATTAACATCAATTGACCGCTAAACTACCAATCTTCCAATTGCTGAAAGGAACCTGCTTTAAGTTTCCATTGTTGGTTTTAAAGAGCCCCCCCCCCCCCCCAGCCGCAATTAACATCAATTGACCGCTAAACTACCAATCTTCCAATTGCTGAAAGGAACCTGCTTTAAGTTTCCATTGTTGGTTTTAAAGAGAATCTATCACTACTGGACCGCATAGGCTGTGGCTCAGAATGAAAGGGCACCAAGAGATTTTGGGTCACCCATTGGAGACACCCTCTCGGGTTTGGGAACTGCTTATCGAGGAAGTTTGCGCTACGTGGGCTCATGGAAATATCTCAGGTCGATGGAATATGGATGCCGCGGTAAACGATTTGGGTCTGTTTTTCTTGAGGGTACCCCATGTTTGGTTTTAAAGGAAAGCCAAAAGGAAAACCGAAGCCATTTTGAGGATCTAGCCTCAAATAAGACACTCCCATATCTTTTCCCGAGCAACGCCTGGTTTAAGTTTTCGCGAAACTCTTTACTGAGAAATTAGAGCTTTTTTTTCCTTTATCGAGACGCAATTGGAAAGAGAAGCGCAACCCGCCAAAAGGAGAGAAGCGAGGGAAACACGCCAAAGAAACAACAAATAACAGCAAACAACAACTGCTGTTGTTGGCGGATTGAAGGACAAATACACTGAAGGGAAGTACACAACCAAGACACAGGACTCTCAGCAATGGTCGAGGCTTTTCCGATTCTCCAGAGTCCTGAGTCGTGGTTCCTGGTAGCTACGAGCAAAGCTTCTAGGGTGGGAAATTGGGGGGCAAACCGAGGATATTCTGGAAAGTCCTGAGCAGTCTTGGTTCTTGGCTCGTCCCCAGCTTTTAAAAGTACTTTGAAGCGTTTGATGCCTTTCAAGCCTGGCGCAACTGAGACAGAACGTGGTTTTCGGCTCAACACACTGCATGTTCCCATGGCATGGTTTTGGCATGTGCCGATGGGTGGGAAACCACAAGACAAATTAAATAAATAGATAAATTCTACATTGCATATATTTTCTCTGCACATTTGCAACAACACATCCACATCAACATGCAGATCTCCCTGATGTACCCTAAATTACCATAGCTTTGTGGCACAACGGTTCAATTCCAGACGCGGTTTTTCTATTTACCCCCCCCCGCCCCAAGCCAAGCAAAACGCTGGCCCATGCATCCCAACTGGTCTACCCCTTAATTGGTGGTTTGGATTGGTGGTTTGAGAGGGTTGGGCTATGCCAGAAATGGCAGGAGGGCCAGCTGCCATGAATGCCCCACAAACCAACCAGATGCGGCCATCCTTGGCGCAAGGTGAAGTTCAAAATTTGGGGGTTTCAACTCCCCCCGCCCCCTGCAGGTACCCCTAAAAAGCCTAAAAATGGCTGCTTTGGATTGGTATTGGGTGGATTCCATTTGGGCATCCGCGTCATATTGGCCAAAACTGTTTTTCGGTTGCCAGAACAACTTCAAGCAACCCTTAATCGGTGGTTTGGCTTGGTGCTTCGAATCTGAAGAATTAGATCGGTCAATATGGGGTTTTACATCCGTTGCATCCGCAGTGTGGCTGTTCAAGCGTGAAAATGTGCGAGCAGCGCACTTGGACGGTTTGTTGTTTCCTTTTGGGCCCCAAACCGGTAACCCTTGAATCTATAGGTTATCAGCCGTAGGCCCCTAGCTCTTAGCAATGGACGGTTCCCTGGTGCCAGTTGATGGATCCAACATGCCTGTGGATGCTGCCGGAGCTAGCTCCGACAACGCCACCGGCGTCGGTGTGCGAATGTTCGCATCAAGCGCTAATGCGCAGTATAACCGCACCCTGATGAATTCCCTTCAACTGTACAATACCGCAATCTTTGCTTTCGGGAATGATGCAGCCATTAGGTCTGAAGCCGAAGCCCTGCATCAAGCAGCTGTAATGCATTTGCAAGCGGAAAACCGTGAGGAGCTCCGTGCCGCACAGAATCAGCTGCATGCACACTACGCTGAGTGTGTGCAAGCCCAGTCGCACAGCATTCGTGAATACGAGCAGCGAGTGAGCGATGAGTTCATCCAAGAAGTGAACTTCGCTGAAGCTAGGATAAGCCAAGTGTGTGAGGAAAACGCCCAAGCATTGCATGAAGTGGAAATGGGACACAAAACAACTGAGTTTAGGCAAGCCATCGAATCCACCCTGGCGGAAGCCCAGCAGCTCCTTCATGAGCAAGCCGCAAAGCACGCCGATGACACAGCCCGTGTCGAAGCGAAAAACGCCAGGATGATTGATATGATGGCCTACCAAAACGGGCTTCTGCAGGACGAGCTTGATGAGCTGAAAAGGTATCAGAAGCAACACGACCTCCGCGAGGATGGATCGAAGCCCAAAGGGGTAGGTGATACCCGAGAGGATTCACCAGAGTTGATGACCGACGACATGAAGTCAGCTCGGTCCCAAAGGTCAATGTTGGACCCGTTGTCCAATCCATTTCAATATGCAAAGGAAAAGTTGAGGTCGCTTGTTACCTATGACGGTTACGAGGTTGAATATACCCCTAGCGTGATTCCAACTGCCGAAAGCGAAGCACTGCCCGCAGATGCTCGCGATCCGCAAGGACCAGCTGAACAGCCATCAGGTAGCAGCCGATCCCCGGTGAAAACAAGTGCACCGGTCCCGCCCCTGCAATTCTCTCAGGGGCCAATGCCAACTGACCGTAAGCAGGGTGGTAAGCCTCCTGGCGGTCCGCCACCTGATGATGATGGCGATGGCGATGGTGATGAAGACGAAGGTGATGGCCTCGGGCCTAACCTCGGTCAAGAAGCCTTCGCCAAAATGTTGATGAAGTTAGTGAAAGGCCACACGAACGATGAAAAGCCCAGAACCCGCGAAAGCGAGACGTTGCGATTCAAGGATATGCCAACTCCTGAAACGTACCGTGAATGGAAGACATCGGTCCGTGAGGATGTCCGCGCTGCATCTGACCGTCCAGACGAGGCTTGGCCTTGGATCATGGAAGTCTGGTCCGACCGCGAGGACAAGAAGAAGCTGTTGGAGGAGCTCGGCGAACCGGGAAAATTCGTGACCCTAGACACGAAGATTCTCGCAGCGCTCACGCGTTCAGCGAAAGGCGATCTGGCTCAGCGAATCCTGACAGCAAAGGAAGAATGTGCCAAGGAGGGAAAGGCCATGAGAGGAAGGCAGGTCTTGTTTATGTTTGACCAATATTTCAAGACCAGTGAAGAAGCCGGAAACCTCTACTCCTTGGAGGACCTGTTGCGTGTCTCGCGACACGGCGAAGGAATCATCGATCTCAAGCGTTTCCTAAACGCTTGGGATTCTGTGATCGCCGGCATGAAAAGGCCGCCAGAAGAAAAGGTGTTGAAAGACATCTTGCTTCGCCAAGTGAGAAGCTGCCATCTGTTGCGGTACGACATTGACACATATGATCGTTGCCGTGATGATGATCCCAACAAGTCGTACGATTTCCTAATGCGTTGCATGAGGGATCTAATCGAGAGGGATAGGCTCCGCGAGAACCGAGAGCGCGTGTCCAAAGTCAATGCCAGTAAAGCCCCGACGCCCAAGGCTGGTGCCGCCGCCCCTGAAAAGAGGGACCCCAAGAAAAAGAGCGCACCTAAGCCGAAGGACACCGAGGAAAAGTACTGCTTTGATTTCCAGAAGGGCTCGTGCACGAGGGGGGCAAACTGCCCGTACGCGCACCGCAAGGAGCCGCGAGGACGCTCCGCGACCCGTGGCAGGCCGAGTTCCCCCAACGGCAATAAAGGAGAGAAAGCACCGTGCTCTTTCTTTGCCCAAGGGAAGTGCACTAGAGGTGACAAATGCAAGTTTAGCCATGCCTCCACGGGCGGCAAATCGCCATTGAGAATGGAGCCCAGCCCGCTTGTGGTTTCATGTGCGATGTGGAATCCGATTCCATCTCAAGCCTATCGTGTGATGAGTGCCTGAGAATTGCCATGCCGCCTCACGATGTTCGCAAGGATGTCGAAGCGCCAAGGGCAGCCACCCCTGCACCAAAGGGAAAGGACGTGTGGCTCATTGATTCCGGTAGTGAGCAGGACCTCATCAGCAAAGCTGCACTGAGGAATGCGTCCAAGGCAATCCGAAAACAGGCGCCTCAGCCTATTCGGTTTGTGACTGCAAACGGAAACATCACTGCTTCCGAAATCGCCGACATCAATGTCGATGCATTGTGTGAGCCTGCTCAGCCTTACATCCTCGAGAGTTCTCCCGCAGTGCTGTCGCTGGGTGTGAAGTGCCTGGATCAAGGATATTCCTTCCACTGGGAATCCGGGAAGGCGCCAACCATGGCTCGCCCTGATGGTGCTCTGATCCAGCTCAAGGTTGACGGTCATGTGCCATACATGGATTCTAGCTGTGAAGCTGAGCCATCGCTGAGTGCAGTAGCAGCATCCAAGCCAGCGCCTGCACCGGTTCATGACGAAGTCATCGACGAAGGTGATGATCCCGACGACGAAGTTGAGCGGTTTGTGAGATCCCGCAAAGAGCAAGATCTGGTTGCCGAAGCGAGTACCAAAGAGCACACACTATCCGAAGAATCCCTTTTGCCGCACTTGCCAACGTGCCAAGATGCTTGCCCCATATGCAAGATCGAAGGGCGGGCAGGGAAGGCTCGAGACGAAAGCATTTGGAGATCACATCATTGCTGATCATGTGATTCTCAAGGCCAACATCGAGCAAGGTATCAAAGGTGAATGGTGTGCTCTTGTGATCAAGGACGTGCATACGCAGTTCAGGTACGTTTACCCGTCAACCAGCAAGAGCACGGAGCAATCCGTTGCAGGGATCCAGCATTTCATTTCCGGTAGGGATGAGGTTGAGGTTCTCTACACCGATAACTCCCGGGAATTGAAAGCCGCAATAGAGCAGTTGAGGTATCGTCATCAGACCTCCATTGAATATGTTGATTCTTCCAAATCCTTCGTTGAAAGGGAAATCAGACATCTGCTGGAGGGAGCACGTGCGAACCTTGTTCAGTCAGGGTTCCCACTGTCGATGTGGCCATTTGCAATCCAGCACAATGCAGTTGCGACCAACATCCTGCCGCAGTTGAACGGAAACGATTCGCCATTGTACCTCAGGTTTCACAAGACCTTTGATGAAGCTGAGATACCTTTCGGAGCAAAGGTACTGTTCTGGAACAACCCTGCACGAGCTGACAATCAGGCAGGCAAGACTTCGCCAACATCAAATGAAGGCGTGTTTCTCGGGTACCACATTCAGCCTGGGTTCGCATGGAAAGGTGAGTTCCTTGTTGCAAAACTAGAAGGGCTCGATTACCATATCGAACATGCGTCCCTCACGGTACAGCGAACAAAGCGCATTGAGCTTCCGACTGATGAGTTCATCTTCCCGATGAGGTTGTTGAAAGACCCTGCATCTCATCCACCTGTTGCCGATGCTAGGACACGAAACGATCCTGTGCCGTTGGAGCGTGGGCAAGCCCACATCGAGGAACCTGCCGCATCGGAGAAATCCGAAGCGAAGATCAAGCCTGTCGTGCCTGACAGAGGCGGTGCATTCGACCCAAGCATACTGCCTGATGGGTCACCAGTACCCGATGGCTATGTGTGGGATGGGGTTCGGCTCGTCCGTAGGAAGGCCGGATCCAAAAGGCCTCCCGATATCCCGTCCGACATGTGGGTCATGCTCGGCAGCCAGGACCGAAAGGCCCTAACCCAGCAGTATGAAGATCAGCTCCGTGCAGATGCCAAGAAGGCTGTGCTCGAGACAACAGTCTCATCGGAGGCCAGATCCGAGCACCCCGAAGCCGCATCGAGTGCAAAGCCAACTAGCGCCGCCCGCGAGGGCGAGCCGACATTGCCTGTGATCCGGCACGCGCCTGCGATGTCCGTTCTTCCGGAACGGGACAAGTCATCAAAGGAGCCGCATCGCCCGCAATTGCGTGAGTTGGTCAAAGAGCGAATCAAGAAAGTTGAATTTGATGTTGCTCTTGAACTGTTCAGTGCAGTCGTTGCTAGGCTTGTGCCAAAAGCCGAAGTAGCCAATACGCCAAAGGCCCAAGCTGCCCTTGACAAGGAATGGGAAAACCTTCGAAAGAAAGGCACTTGGGATGAGTTCAGAGTAAATGAGTGTAGGCGCGTCATCAGAGAAGCCCAGAACAAAGGGGAAAAGGTCCACATTGGAAGGATTTTCGAGGCTTGTTACGAGAAGGGTAGTGAGCTTCCCGATGATGATCCCAACAAGAAATTCAAAGGAAGGACCGTCTTCCAAGGGAACAATGTTTACGATGAGAACTCTGTTGCAGCATTATTTGCGGAGCTAGGGTCCAGCCCAGCGTCAATGGAGGCAGCCAAAATCCTCGACGCTTTCGGGTCGCAGCCTGGCTACCGCAAGGCGCAAGCCGATGCGAAGCAAGCCTACATCCAAGCCCTGTTCAAAGGCGTTCCCACATGGCTTAGATTGCCAAAGAACAGATGGCCTAGCCATTGGAGCAAATAATACATTGACCCCATTGTTCCACTTGTGCTAGCCTTGTATGGACATCCCGATTCAGGGGGGCTTTGGGAAAAGCACCTCGAAGATGCCCTTAGCAAGCAAGGCTTTGTGAGAGTGTTGCCCGAAATATGGACATCCATTTTCCATCATGCGGAACTCGACCTGCTGCTCGTCGTATATGTTGATGACTTCAAGCTTGCAGGACCCGCCGGTAGCCTTGATAAGGGATGGGAATTGATCGGGAAGGTTGTCGAGATCGACGCGCCCGAGCCATTCGGCAGATACTTTGGGTGTCATCACATCGAAAAGAACAATGTCAGATTGTCTAAAGAGGAACACCCTTTCAATCACGTGTTTGATTGTTCTGCGCAACACGCGGGTGTTTGCTCTCAAAGAAGGACTGAGGACTACTGGGAGCATGATGAGAACACGAAAACGTGGACACGCTATCACTTGCAGCCCAGAAAGTGCCTTTTCCGTCCTAAGGAGCAAATGAGTGCATTCGCTTGCAGCCTCGACCCCCAGCGTGTGACAATCAAAGATCAATCCAAAGCAAGTCCAATTTGCGATGAGTGGTCGCGTCATGCAAGTGATCGCATTTCTGCGGACACCGCGTGGTGGACCGGACGTACTGTGTTTTCCTACGGTGAGAATCAGGAAGCAGCTTTGCAATGTGCATTGCCCTCAAAGCCTGGATCAATGAGAGACACAAACCGCGGCTAAGAAAGAAGTCAAAGTTTCGAAGTTCAAAGGACCCGAAACGATATGCGACAAACCTGTTGGTTGCATGACCAAAGAAGTCAACATTGTTGAGTACGACATGTCTGATTTCCTCAAGTCATGCGTTGACGCATATTGCGAACTTGCCAAGGTGAGCGTTTCCTCGTTGAGTAAGGTAAGTACTCCGTTCATTGGTTCGAAGGTCGCGAGACCTGTCGTAAGTGAAGAGGAGCCAAAGGGCAGGCTACAAACGATCGCTGCAAAGGTACTAATGAAGATTCTATTCGCAGCCCGCATGGCTAGGTATGACCTGCTAAGAGCCACGCAAAGCCTTGCCTCGCGTGTAAGTAAATGGTCCACTGAGTGTGACAGCGCTCTACATCGACTTGTGTCTTACATACACTGTTCGAAGGACCTTAAAATGCGAGGTTTTATCGGGGATAAGTTCTCTGATTGCAGGTTGTGGTTGTTCGCTGACGCGGGTTGGGCAGGCGAATGCGACTCGCATAGTACGACTGGTTGCACCATGATACTGGTAGGACCAAACACATACTACCCACTGAATGCCTTCAGTAGGAAGCAGACAGCGACCGCAACAAGCTCGACTGAAGCCGAGGTCATCGCTGCGAATCAGGCGCTCAGAGCAGAGGGATTGCCGACGCTGTCGCTTTTCTGTCAGCTCAGCCTGTTTGGGAAAGAAGCACATGGGTATGCTCAAAAGGCTGGCAACGCCTCCCTTGATGTGCCCGAACGCATTGTTGCTCGCATTGATCCCGAGTTGGATGAAATTCGGTACGGAAATGTTGATGCGGGTACAAGTGTAGCAAACATCAATGCCCTAACTGTGCATCTCAGTGATAAGTGGAAAGTTAAGCTGATGGAAGACAATCAGGCCACGATCACTATCCTGCAGCAGGGACACTCACAGAAGCTAAGGCACACGGATAGGACCCAACGCATTAGCTTCAGATGGCTCCAGGAGCAATTCGTGAATAGGCAGTTCGAATTAATCAATGTTGACACTACCCTCCAAGCTGCAGACATCTTGACCAAGGCGTTTGACAGCACCCCGGTGTGGCACCATGCACTTGAGCTGATCGGAATCTCCCCCAGTCGCCAGGCGCGAGCCTGTGCCACCAGTTTGCTGCTCTCCCCATGCGCCAAGGCCGGAGAAGTTAGCGATCAGGGGGGGGCAGATCGCTGCATTATGCAACGTTCAGCCCAAGCGCCTCCTTATTGAATTCTGTTGTTCGACGACCTCACGGTTGGGCGAATCAAGAGACTCTTCAAAAGGTTGCCGTGTCATTCGGGTAACAGAAACCGAAGACGGGTGCTCCGATACGTGCAGGCAGTGGTTGAGCCGTGAAATCGCCGAATTTAGGAGCAAGAATCCTAAGGGCGCAATCATGTTCTACGTCTCGTTGCCGTGCACTGGAGGTTGCCCGTGGGGTTATGTCAACCAGCAAACTCCCAAAGGTGCTGCCAAGATTGAGGGCCACATCAAGCAATTTCGATCACTGTTGAGAGGGTTCAAACGTATTCTCAATGATGTTTATTCTAATGACATTAGAGTAGCCTTCGAACTCCCTAAGGCGTGTCGTTATTGGAAATGGCCTGAACTATGGAGTTTCTTAACCAAGTACAAGATGAACAAGTACGAATTCCATGGTTATAAAATCGGCATAAAAGGGAGAAATGGAAAACCAATGAAAAAGCAATGGGTCGTTGCCAGTAATATGCCCACTATTTCCGTTGTTGAGTACTTCAAATGTGATGGTTCTCACGAGCATGATGAAAGCCGTGGCACCCACTTCAAGGAAGCCGAGGGATACACGTACATTTGCACTGATGCCGTTCACAATGCATTTTCCGAACATGCCACCATGCAGCCGTTGCTTTCGAGTAATTGTGCTGCATCGTTTTCGCAATGAGCGGCCCAACGGCTATGGCGCATCCCGCGAGGGATTGCGATCCGGCATGGAGGCGGTGGATGGAGAATGTTGCTACCACATCGGTATGCACGAACGGCAAGTACGACGCTAACCTCGCCGCTACGGTCAAGGGCCTCCTGGAGACGACCTCTGCACAGTCGCTTATCCATACATGGGTGCAGGACCAACCGCATTATTTGCAGTTGCTTACACCCCTGTTAACTATTAGCGAACCTTACTTGAAGGTTGTGCAGGCTCCTCGTGTACCAGATCGCGACTTCCTTATTTATTTGACTGTCGCTGACTCAGGACTGTCAATGGTTTCGGACAAGAAGAAGAAGCTCCGCAAATATGATTTTGCGGAACGCTTGGATGCTTCTCGCCCGGCGCGTGTCGGTGCATGGAGGTCAGAAATGCTTTGGGGTAAAGGCCTGCAGCAGCTTTGCAAGCGCATGGCCGCCCTTATCGACGAGGTGCGTACGGACTACCCGACGGCGACCATCGTTCCTATGCCCTGAGTCTGCAAAAGTAGTAAATTTAGTATGGCAGCGATTTACTCTAAAATTTACTATTTACTAATCTCATTTTACTAGGCCAAGTAAAGTAAATTTACTAGTAAATAAATTTAGTAGTAAATGTAAATTTCATTACTAGTAAAAAAAAGCAGTATTTTTCACTATTTTTCTGGTATATTTCGTGAGCTGCCTCGAACGCATTTTTCCTGAGTCCAAACATTTTTCTTAGCATTGAGTAGTGGGAACATGTTTCTGAACAATGTGTATTACTTGAGACATGGTCTTGCCTCCCTCGAGCTCCCCATGAATCGTTTGATTTACGTGCGCATGTCGCGGCTTCGAAGGCTGTGCGCTTACATCCTGTGATTGCAGTTTTCTTGGCTAGCACACAGCTTGTGGTATCATGAGCGGCTGGATATTTGCGGCCTGGGCGGTTGGGATAGACACCGACAGCCTGGGAGGACGTTGATCCTGGGCCAGTGTCAGCGCTTTTGCGGGATATTACGTTTGCGCTGCGAGTTGAGCCGATTTATCATTTTCACGTGATCGCAATGGAGTTCAGAAGCAATTCTGTCGTGGCAGTTTTGGTATTCGATGTGAATATGGAAGAGAAGCAGGTCTTTGCGTTTTTTCGCTGCAACGGGCGATGAGGCTGTGCAATGCGAGAAAAAAGAAACAAAGGCGCGGGGGTCATGTTTGCTTACTTGTGTGACAAGAAACGCTGATTGTTTTGCCGGTCTGCGTGGGCAATGGTTATGGGCCCAGTGTCTCAGCTTACTTGTGAGCTCACTTACTTTTGCAAGAAAGATATTGTGCAACGCGGGGACTTTTGTGAAGTGGATACTTGTGACGTTTGCGATGGATGTGGAGCTTTTACTTGTGAAGCAGCCGCCCATTTTTTGCTTGTGAAGCAACCGCCTTGCTGTTACTTGTGAAGCAACCGCCTCGCTTTTACTTGTGAAGCAGCCGCCCATTTTTTACTTGTGAAGCAGCCGCCTCTCTTTTACTTGTGAAGCAGCCGCCTCGCTTGCCAACCCCTTCGATCGTGACACCGGTGTTGCTTGCACAATGTTTGCCTGACGTTTTACTTGCGAGGGGTCTGGTGACTTGGCCATGACCACTATTAGACTATAGGGCCCCACAGAAAGCGAAAGTTACTTGTAAATGGACGTTTACTTGTGTGGATTGTGCGCTTTACTTGTGTGCGTTGTGCGAAGATTTCCACATCCGCGCCGGCCTTGTTTGCACAAAATGCATCTAGAGAGGGCGTGCAGCTAAGCCACAGACACAGGTAAACTATAGCGTCAAGAAACCCAATACCCGGTAAACCTATCAATCCCAGGCACAGGTAAACCATTGTCCAGGCATCCAACTCCATTTCAGCCAATCACAGGCAACCCAATCTCAAGTAAACCAAACTCACAAACTCCAAACCCAGTGCAACCAAGAAGAAGCATATACAAGGAATCTAACCAATTGCCTAACATCTAATCCCAGACTGTGAGGATCCGCAAGTAAAGGAAGAGCAAGCAAACCAACCAGAAGAACTCTTATCTCAGGTAAACACGTGACAGCTGCATCAACCTCAAGTACACCACAACCTCAACAAACCAGTTCCACCACATGACAAAGCAACCCACAATCCGCCAACTGACCCACCCATTAATACAGCACAACCTAAGCTGCCGATCAGGTCACGTGTCAACATGGCTTCCGATGACCGCTTCAGGCTCTACGTCCGGAACGTGCGGAACTCGTTGGGGAAGTGGACCATCCGGGCGGCGCTGGAGAGCATGGGCTGCTACAACCTGGTGACCATCCAGACGTGCAGGAGGCGCTGGAGCGACAGCCGCAGCGAGGGGGAGCACATGAGCATGTTTCTCTCCTTCGGGGATGCGCCTTGGCAGAAGTGTTTGTCGCTGACGGGGTTCGCGTTTGCAGATTGGTGTTCACCAGGCATGCGTTTTGAAGCACATTGAAACGTAGATGCCTTTTTTAAAGCAAGAACTCTCGTAATTCGAGGTGTTTTTACTTGCGATTACTTGCGACTTACGTGGTGATAGACTTTTTCTTGAGAAACTTGATGGACTTGGCATTGAAAATCATTTGAATTCTTTGCAGGAGCAGAGCATGAACGATGGCATCTCCTGCATTTGCGCGAATCCGCATCAGGAGCAACTTAGCAGCAGTGGCCGGCCGTTGGAGCCGTCGATAGCGCTGCCGCCCCCGGCTCGTGGACGGGCGCCTTTACCTGTGCCGCTGGCACCCTCTGCCTTACCTGCGCCCTTGCCACCGCCAGCACCACCGACTCACGGTGTCACTGGTGCTACGACCAAGTGGGCGCCGCCCAAGGTGTCGTGCCAGCAACAAGTGTGTTCTTATCATTGTTCAACCCAAACAACAGTTGCCACTGATGGGACAGGAAGGCTTTTTCTGGGCAATTGCGATCTGCTTACTCTGAGATAGTGCTTGTCTTTTTTTTCGCGACCAACACTTGAGTGTGACAGATTCTCACTTTACCTGTGCTACTTCAGCAGCATTACTTGCGGCGAGCCTGACAACTGAGGCACCTCCTTGGGCTGGGCCGCAGCCGCCTCCTCCGCCCCCTCGCGGTTGGCGCGGCTGATGGCGATGGCGAGGAGGACAGCTTGGAGGACGAAGAGATTGGCCGCGCTCTTCAAGATGCTCTTGGCGGGCATGATGGCTACGCGAGCCCTGTGAGCTCAAATGTGAGCGAGGAGACGGACTCTGAGATGGAGTCGGTGGTGGTGGATGAGGAGAAGGAACAGGAGGTTGATGAGGAGGAGTCGGTGGCGGTGGATGAGGAGAAGGGACAGGAGGTTGATGAGGAGAAGGATGAACAGCAGGTGGTGGATGAGGAGAAGGAACAGGAGGTTGATCCGGAAAAGGATGAACAGGTAGTGGATGAGGAGACGAAGCAGGAGGATCAGGTGGTCGATCAGGAGAAGGAGAAGGTTGATGAGGAGAAGGAGGAGGGTGCGGGCAGCGGCGTGGTTGTCAAGGAGGAGTCGCCAGCCAGTGCTCCAGCCCGTTCGCATCGTTCGCGGTCACGCCGAAGGCGGCGCCGCTCGGGGACGCCTAGGAGCCGGAGCCGAAGAAGGCGGAGGCGACGAAGCTCATCCCGGGATAGTGGGATCACCTTTCTTCTGGGCGAGCTTGGCAGACAGATGCTCCGCGCCAGACGCTGACAAAAAGAGCGAGAGATGAGAGCATGAGAAGAGTCCACTTGAGAGCCGGTTACTTGTGATGAGAGCACGAGAGATGAGAGCATGAGAAGAGTCCGATTACTTGTGATGAGAGCACGAGAGATGAGAGCATGAGAAAAGTCCACTTGAGAGCCGATTACTTGTGATGAGTGTCTGCTGATTCCTTGAAATTCTCCTTCTCAAAGTACATGAAAAACTACGCCCACAAACGTCCACCAAAGGCGACTGGGAGGACGTTTCAACTTGAAGCCCAAAGGCTCTCACAAAAGTCACGCAACCACTCAACAGTTGAGCCATTTTTTTGTGACTAGTCGAGGCCACTTGGGGAATTGTGCTACAACGCGCCAGCATTTTTGGGCAGTTCCCTCATGCAGAATCGCAGTTCGTTGGGCAAACCACCTAAAATTAATGATGTGCGGGGTGCCCAATGGTGATGCAATGCTGGTACATTGTTGGTGCAATGTTGGTGCAATGTTGGTGCAATGTTGGTGCAAGGTTGGTGCAGTTTTTATAACTGCACCACAACTGCACCAACATTGCACCAAAATGGTGCAGTTTTGGTGCAGTTTCAAAAACTGCACCAACATTGCACCAACATTGCACCAACATTGCACCAACATTGCACCAACATTGCACCAGCATTGCACCACCATTGCATCACCATTGCACCACCATTGTCAACATGCCTGCCTCAAATATTTGGTCAGACAAGGCTCATGTCAGCCATGTGCTTCAGCAATTCCTGGAACTCACAGCAATGCCAGTACTAAGGTGCTAGGAGTCCGGCTAGCTGCAGCCTGTGCGAACGCATGAAAGGTTTGCCCAAATTTTGCTGTTCGAAATCTATGTTGGCCTCCTAAGCTCACACTGCTTTCCAGTACCCAGCATTCTCAAACCAAGGTGTGTGCTACTTGTTTAAAAGCCACAGCCCATGTTTTTCAGCTTCTGCAGCCTGCAAACCTTGTTCTCAAGTAAATATTTCAGGAAAGTGCATGCCGGGCTTTCTCCGCATGTTCATCGCTTCCACGGTTTGAGCAGGTGAGTCACGCTCTGACCAAAACATACGGCTAACATTTGCACGGATCACAAGTAACATTTGCACAGGTCACAAGTAACATCGGCACAGGTCACAAGTAACATTTGCACAGGTCACAAGTAACATTTGCACAGGTCACAAGTAACATTTGCACAGGTCACGAGTAACCTTTGCACAGGTCACAAGTAACATTTGCACAGGTCACAAGTAACATTGATCACAGGTCACAAGTAACATTTGCACAGGTCATAAGAAACAATTGCACAGGTCACAGGTATAACATTTGCACAGGTCACAAGTAACATTTGCACAGGTCACAAGTAACCTTTGCACAGGTCACAAGTAACATTTGCACAGGTCACAAGTAACCTTTGCACAGGTCACAAGTAACATTTGCACAGGTCATAAGAAACAATTGCACAGGTCACAAGTAACATTTGCACAGGTCACAAGTAACATTTGCACAGGTCACAAGTAACATTTGCACAGGTCACAAGTAACATTTGCACAGGTCACAAGTAACATTTGCACAGGTCACAAGTAACATTTGCACAGGTCACAAGTAACATTTGCACAGGTCACAAGTAACATTTGCACAGGTCACAAGTAACATTTGCACAGGTCACAAGTAACTCTTGCACAGGTCACAAGTAACATTTGCACAGGTCACAAGTAACATTTGCACAGGTCATAAGAAACAATTGCACAGGTCACAAGTAACATTTGCGCAGCTCACAGCAAAGCACCCCAGTCACAAGTAAACTACCGGCTGGTCCACCAGTCTCAAAGAAGCTTTATGTTCTGGCCCTGGGATGGTTGCATTTGGAGACTGCGTGTTGGCACTGGGTAGTTCAATGAAAGAATTCTGTTGGGTGATGTGGCTCATCATGGTTTACTTGCGGCACTTAACATTTGATTTGCAACGCCCTTAAAGACAGATGTGTGGTTCATGCTCACTTCAATATGGAGTCCAGCATCATGGTCACAGTAATTCTTGTGGATGCGTGTCGCAAGTAATCTCTTTACATGTGAAACCAGTAGATCACAAGTAAAGGTTTCACAAGTGGACATGTGTACAGCTACATTGTTGCTCAAGTTGGGGTTGCAACTCAAAGATTGATCGATCATGATAGGTGTCTTCCCAGGTAACGACTTCACACGTAAAACAAAGGAGCCGCCTTCACACGTAAAACAAAGGAGCCGCCATGGTATTTATCTCCTGCGCCTTCGTGCCAACTTCTCCAAAGATCCAATCAGCTCGTCCAGGTCACAGCTGCTGCTGCTTGTAGATCTGCGCCTCCTCCTCCTCCTAGGTGAGCGGCTCCTTGAACCTGACCTCCTCCTTGACTTGCTTGACTTGCTTGACTTGCTTGACTTGCTCGAAGTTGAGTGATTGCTCGTAGGTGAACACACATCCTGATAATCGTCGTACTCCGCGACCTTATCCTCTTCGGCCTCTTCCTTGGTCTCCGACTCCAAAAGGTGCTGCTGCAGATTCTCATCATCGTACTCCGACTCCACATCTTCAACGACCTGATAAGGATCATCTGTAGCCGCTACCCCAAAATGCGGGTCTCTGGGCGGGGGAGGCGGAGGCTGTGGAAACGTCCACGGCGGAGGTGGCGGGACAGGTGGTGGCCTGGGTGCCTCAGGTAAGTTGGTCAGGCGCATAAAAAAACGCAAGTAATCTTGTCTGATCTTCGCTTCGTCCGTCGTTGCAACACGCGAGCACAGGTAAGTTAGTGGAATACGTTTGAAACAACTGTTCAAACCCACAAAGGTCCACAAGTAAAAGTACTCGAAGTAAGGTGCCTCCTTTCAAAACCCAAGTAAGCTGTGGTTTCTCTGCAACGACAGTGACCTAAGCAATCCACATGACCTGCAGTCGTGGTGCCGGTGGCGCCGGCGGCGCATGCTTGCTTGTCGCAGCCCAGTACGCTGGCCTAGATGCTGATGCCGATGATGGCGGCCTAGCGATGCTGGGCTGCAGTGGGTTGCCGCTGCTGGACAGCACCGGGTGGTTGGGGTTGGCCATGATGCAGCTGATCGCGTCGTTCATCGCAGTCTCCTCAGTTGCAACCCCAAGGATTCCCGCACAAAGCAAATCACGTGACTAGTGTTGTATGCCTTTCCACTCCCACTCCACTCCACACACATCGTAATTGATGGGTAGAGCACAAGCTTAAAAAAAAGGGAACCGATGCATAAACAAAACATCATACAATGTGTGAGCCATGGATCATCTGTGTATGATAAGAACACGCTCATATGTTCTCCTTCTGAACGATGGTCATCGTGCCTTCTGCGGCAAACCTGAATTTGCGTCAAACCATAAACTCCTATGGCATGACCGGATCTCCCATTTGTCCAGGCTGTTTCGGATGTTGCGCACGTACAGCCTGAACTGAAGTGAAACATCCATGGCAGGGCAGGGTTGGTGCGAATCGAGATGCCGTTTCTCATGTGTCTCATGTAATCGATACTGAAATGCGTTTTCTCAGCTGAAATGTTAATGGATGCCAAAGCAAAGCACCAAGCAAGCTGGCTTACCTGTGCCTGTGTGGCATTGCTTTGCATGCTACCCTGGCTACCCTACGCTCTCGTTTGGAAGTTGCCAACGTGTCTGAGCCTTACCCAAGTAATCTTGAGCTTGCCATGCGCCACATGCGTCCCACAAGTAAATTCAGTCGCTCACAAGTAAAGAGGGTTGCGCGCCAGCACACTTCAATCACATGTCTCCTACAGGACAGGCAACCAGAAGCGTACAAAAAACCAAAGATGAATATGCCGACAAGTCTTCGGATCGCAAGTAAGTGCACCAGCTCAAAAGTATATCTGTGATACGTGAAGTCGATCGTAAAAGGAGGAGATGTCATCTCAGGTCACATGAAAGTAAAATCTGTGACATGGGAACGGGAGCGCAAGTAAATCTGTGACGTGGGATTCGCATGTAAAAGCGCAAGAAGTCCTCAAGAGTCACAAGTACGGCAGCGCAAGCTGCGCTGTCAGTTGCAGGAGTACTACGAGACCTCTGTCAAGAAAATGCATTTGTCGCTTGCATTCCCTGTGGTTGGCAAGGTACATTCACCCAAACATCGTTTGGTGTTACAAGGGCGAGGCGACAATGCAGCGGCTCCAGAAGCTGCGGAATGAAAACGAAGCCCCAGTTTCACCGAGAGAACGGCTGGCGCCGGCGCTTCGAGGGAACACCGCGTGAGTTGCAAGGATTTCGTTGCTTGAGAATTGAACGGGCTGCTTCGCGAAACAAATGACAAATTACTTGCGGGGCAACCTCCGTGTGTGACAAATTACTTGCGGGGCAACCTCCGTATGACTTGTGCTTGCCGGTGCCTTATGGGTTTTACACAGATTTTTTTTACTTGTGACATGTGCAGTGTAGGTTAGACTTGCAGATATTGGTGCTTGTGCTTGCAAAGCAGGAGGCCCGACTCAGGACCATCAAGCGTGCTCGTTCTTACTTGTGAAGTGGGAAGCTGAGCTTTTTTTGCCGTTGACATGCATGTTCCCATGCACTCCCTCCATTGATTTCCGCTTATTTTGGGGCGTTCTGGCTGTGTTTTTCTGACCCCGTGCAAATTTACTAATTTTGCAAAAATAGTAAATTTTACTAGTAAATTCTTCGATTTTAGTAAATTTTCTAGAATAGTAAATTTACTACTTTTGCAGACTCAGGGTGATCTATTGGAACGGCAATGAGCTTGTTGGGAAGGACGGCATCCAGCGGCACCTACCCGTTCGACCACCCCGCCGGCGAAGCCAGTCAGTTGCTGGCAGACACCAAGAGGCACCTGGCCTGGACCAGGGATTTCGCGGCCCGCAAGGGCTGCGCATGCCTTGGTGTCATGACCGGCGCGAAAAGCTATCTCTACGGCTTCTCTATGATTTGGGACCGTTACATGACGGAAGTCCGGGACTTTATCATCGGCGACCCCAATCATATGCTCGTGTACGTAGACGCTACACCCTTTGTTGAGACCATCGATCTGCTGGACAGGTATCATATGTGCTTCAGTGACGACAACATCACGAAGACCGTCCAGTTTATGCGCGGAACCCATCACATGTTGTATATGCTTTCTATCTTGCGCCCCGCAATGGGCAGCGTAGCCGAGCTGACACGTTCGCACGACTGTACCGTGCGTCCGATCGATGTGCTCGAGCTGCGCCACCAAGAAGATTGCACAGTCAACGTTGAGGTTCTCGCGTACTGCAAGGAGACGCTAACGAAGTGCGGTGTTTCTTTGTCAGAGATGATCGGGCTCCCTTTCACCCGTGAAGAAGTGGAAGTCCGGCAGCCTCTCGATTTTGCCCCCGTCAACCCAGCCGAGTTTGCAACTTCAGGTGAGCCTTCCGGTGCAGATGTTTCCGAAAGTGTTCGCCCGGCGCAAGCCGGTGCAAAGGCGGCTGCGGTGGCAAAGAAGGACGAGGAGGTGAGCAGGCCGGTACCACTCGACTCCTACGGGAGGAGCGTGACTGGGGGCCATTATGACTGCTGGGTGTATAGCGTTCATGATGGCGTGAAGTATGTCGACTACGGCGAGGGCCCCAAGAGACTCGACATCATCAAGCAGCCCTCTTTCGATTACGACCCTTCCGTCAGGAGAATCAGTGATGAATACCACCGTTCCCTGACATGCATCTCCAAGATCCTTCGTGGTCGTGGAACAGAAGGATGCGGGTATGTGATGGATGAGGACGGCTACATGGACGCAAGGAGCTGCGACATCCCATTCCATGGAATATCCAGAACATCATGGATATCTTCAAGCTGGGCAAGAAGCAGAGGTTCATTGGCCTTGGTTGCCCGGGCGCAAGCCGGTGCGGAGACGTCCCATGTTCTGATTGGCTTTTCAAGCTGAAGGCCTCTCAAGGCCATGAGGACTGGCTCCAGATCGACGACTCTGGCATCGCGAAGGAGTGGTACGTGAACCCGGGGACTGACCTCGGGCGCTGGTCTGGCTGGAATGTTTGCAGCAATCCTCCAACTGTGCTTTATCACCGCACTGATAAGCGGAATTTCGCTAATATCATGCGGAACGGACTATTGCCAGGCGGTGGAGACCAGCATGAGACAGGCCGGCCCCACGTCTTCTTCGCGGACGTCCCCAGCACAAGCGATCACTACGTATCGGGCGTACGTGCAAACAAACCCCTGGAGATACAGATCGACCTCAGAATGGCCATTCGCGCAGGGCTTTGCTTTTTCAAGACGGAGAGCGATGGCGTCCTCACGCGCGACAAGGTGCCCAATTATACGATTATTTCGGTATTGGACGCTACAAATGGCGATGTTTGGTACACTCGCTCCGAGCAATCGGATGCAGGTGCACCAGCTGAGGCGACTGAAGATGAACCCCAGGGAATGAAGCGCGACCAAGCTGTGGTTGATGATCGTTCAACGGCGCTGGAACGTATTGCTACGACGCGCACAAATGTGGCCTCTCCTCGCGCCCCGCAAGGGGAAGCGAAGAGGCAGAAGACTTTCAATCCAATGGAGAACGTTGAGTTGAATGTCGCCACGTGCCCGGTTTGCAACAACAGTGTCTTCGAGGGGCAGGTGCACTGCTCATCATGTGGGCAGTTGTCTCCCCTCAATCCACGCCTGTTGAAAGAGCAACAGAAAAATTACATCATGCAGTGTTCCAACCTGTTGAAGAAGATGGGCCTCAGCACCCACGTCACATCTCAGGTCCTTGCATCTGTGGGAACATTCGACCTTCGCGAGGAGGATCGTAACAGCATCATCCGTGGCTTGAACTCCCCGGACAGTGCTGTTATTCAGGAGGCACGGAAGAAGCTCAAGTCCGCCCTGAAGAACGGCTACCACTCTCTGCTTGACCGCTACGAACTCGATCTTCAATACAGGGTTCGTATGCTGGAGGTGGGCCGTCGGGAGGCGGACATGCTCCGCATGGAGCTGAGCGCAAATCTCGTCTTGGCTGCTCCAAAGCAGTCGCAGGCCCAGCGCACTCTGGGAGTTGTCCTTGGTTCAACCTCGGAGTCGCGAATCGCAAGGCTCGCGTATATCAAGACAGATTTGGAATTCCTGCCCAACGAGCTGCAAGAGGCGTTGTCCTCTCGCTGGATCGTGATGTTCCAAGGGATGCCTTACAGCCCGAGAGCCTTCGTCAACGTGGTGATGGAGCAAAATAGGCCCCGCAGCATTGGTTGTTGGAACGGGATCATTCATTTGCGAGGCAACACGTTGGACGACCTCCGCAACGAGATGGACTGGATTTTCAGCCAAAATGAGCCGTATACACGTAACTCGATTGAATTTTCGAGGAACGAGAGCAGCAAGCGCCTTGCTCGCAATGCAGCCCGCTATGCTGAGACGAGTGCTCCCGCCGCCCGCGAGGGTGAGCATTGGAGCCGTGGCAGCTGGCAGAATTGGTCCGAATGGAGCGGATGGGGTGACAGTAGCGGAAGCTATTCATCTTGGCGGTGGCGCTAAAAGCGCAGCCGTCATGGTTTGCATGTGAGCAATGGTTCCTCTGACCTTCTCCCTCTGTTGTGTTACTGTTTGGCTGCTTTGTGAAAGGCTCCTTTAACACGCAGAGGGGGGTGAAGAATTAGATCGGTCAATATGGGGTTTTACATCCGTTGCATCCGCAGTGTGGCTGTTCAAGCGTAAAAATGTGCGAGCAGCGCACTTGGACGGTTTGTTGTTTCCTTTTGGGCCCCAAACTGGTAACCCTTGAATCTAGAGAATCGCGATTTGAACCCATGGTTGGTTGGGAGGGTCAATGGGAAGCTAGCAATCAAAACCACCAATCAAACCCACCAATCAAACCCACCAAACCAACACCACCCATAAACTACCTGTTGATTGGGGCCCATTTCGGCTCCCATCAATGGTTGTTTTGGTTTAACTTTCAAACCGAACCACCGATCAAAACCACCAATCACCCAGCCGCGCCGCAGGCGCTGGCCGCCTTGGCTGCCGAGCGCCTGGCGCTGGTGGAGCGGCGGCTGAGGCGTCGCTGGCTTTGTGGGGAAGACACACAAGGTCCCCCAGCGAAAGGGTGCCCTTACCGATTCTTTTTTGGTTGGGAGGCCTCCCCTAAAATGGACTATAGAAAAAAGTGGGTACCCTTATTCTAACTCTATTGGAGGACCTAGCCCAAACTGGAGCGGAAGCCCTGCTGTTGCTTTTAGAGGAATGCCGAATAGGAAATGGACAACATTGAATGCTGTTTCAGAGGTATGCCAAAATAGGAAATGGCCAAAAGCCTGACTGGACCAACACGAGGCTGTGGTTGTCAAACAAGTTGGTAACCCCAATTCCAAATCCAATTCCCCACAACCAATTGGGGGGCGACCTGTTGCTTGATTTTAAGCGAACCCGGTGCTTCTGGGAAAGGTACAGCCAGCGAAAAAGTACTTCTTTTCAAGGTCTTCCATTTGGTCACTGTTTGAGGCTGTGGGCAATTGTTTTGCTCGTTTCAGATTTTGAGAGGAACAACAAAAATGAGCGGAGAACTTGATTTGGCATGCTTTGGCAAGTCTTCTCCCGGAAAATGAGCGGAATTCGGCGGGAAATGAGCGGAAATCGGTGGAAAATGAGCGGAAATTTGCGCGCACCCACACCATAACCATTTTCCAATTGAGCGGTCTCTTTCTAATTGAGCGTTTTTGGATGAAATGAGCGTTATTTTCGCTCGGAAGAACTTGGTCAGCTCAGAGATCTGCCCTGAGTTCTGTAAATGTTTTCCGTAGCGTCTTGATCTGGCTCATTCACCATCTTTCTCTACATGCCCGCTTGTTTCGAGCTTTTACCATGAGAAGTTGTTTTTTCAAAGTGGCAACCACCAGTTGATGTGGGAGTTGATCACTATTCCTGGCCCCCAAAATGACCATGGGCCACGTTTTCCATTTAGTGAGAAAATCACATCTTTTCGGCGGGTTCTCCAACCAATGGTCATCTCATGCAAAGGACCTTTTGATCAATGTGGGTATGGGACATTTTTGTCAACAACCAGGAATGGGACGATGTGAAGCGGTACATAATCACCATGTTGATCCTGTGAATCACAAAGCAAGTTGTGTTAACCACACCCCTCTAATCATGTAGATCCTTGTATCGGACCCCTATTCGCCCCGAATAGGCATTATTGTCGCTATTACCCCCTTGGCCTGGCAAGAAGCATTAGACCGAGCTCGGGGCGAGCCATGTTCAATGACATGAAAAGGTCCATCCCGTGTTGTGGGTCACTACCCATCTTCATGAATGCACCGTTCCCATGATGATGTTGTACTTCTTGAGGTTTTGACCCGAGGGACTCAAAAGGTGTCAGACGTTACTTTCTTTTGATTCATTTGGACCCCATCTCCCCATTTCACTTGTTTCATCAGTTTCACCTGTCCAGGAGGGTTCTTCAACATTTTGCTCGGGACGGTCATCGCAGGAAAACGGGGATTCCTCAAAGCGCTTGTCATACCATGGCTTCAATTCGCATATCGAAGAGGCTACAGACTCGACTCCCAAGGCGCGATCTTTGTACAGCACTGCTAAGGCGAGCCGAATGGGTGGGATGGGAAGGCGGCGGAAAAATGCCACGGCTACGCACAAGGCAAGTTGTAACGAAATCGCGCTCCCAGTGCTGAAGCTTTTTACCGCTTGACCGAATCTGCATGGGCAAAGTGCGCTGCAGAAACACCAGGCAAACAATCGAAGTCCGAGTCTGATGACAATTTGTTTTTGTGCCGTTTTCACGCAAGGGGTCCACAATTGCATGAATTGAGTCCGCTTGAAATCTGCAATATCAGCTTTAACCCAGATGGTCCGCGTATGTGAAGACGCCATGTTTCAAACTCCTAGGGCCACAGGGCTGTGTCTCAATGAGGCCCCTGGCATGTTTGCTTGTGACACCCTTTACTTCATGGTAGGGGAAGTCATGAACCCAATAGGGGAACTAGACAACCATGACAAGGATTCCTGAAATCCATGGCGATGATCCACAGGAGGTTCGACGGGCGGCGGGCTTGTTGGTGGTTTGCCTACCTTTGCACAAATCTGAAGGGGCCTTCGACCAAATGAGATGTTTTCTAGCCCACCTCAGTTTTTCTTGCTGGTGCTCAGTAGGGAATGAGGGAATGAACCTGGGGATCCCCTCAAAGGAATCCAGCAGTTGGATAGTTTACAGGGGTCATTCCAATTCTCGTTCCCTACCTATCGTAGAAGCAAATTTGTTTTGGGTGCTTTCCCTTTGAATTCCATTTTTGGGTAGAGTGTCCCTTTGTTTCGCCGTTTTGTCTTTTTGGGTACTTGGTGGTTTCCAGCCGTCCGGTTCCTTTGCTTTTTAGCCTTTTAGTTTGTTTAGTGGTTGGATTTCCATGAACCACTAAAAGTTAGTCACTTTTAGCGGGGGATCCGGAAACGGACAGCCCAGTAAATCATGGCTACTCGTCCACTTCAGCTAAAGCAAACAAATCCCCACCCCCCACCCCCCGCCCCCTTGGATCCAAATGGATGAAGTGGTGGGTTCTTTGGGTAGTTTCCTTTGTGCTTGGTGCTTTCCCTTTGACCTCCCCGCCCATTTCCACGCGCAAAGCAACAACTCGTCAGGCGTGTCTTCGCCGCGTGGGCGAGACTCGCGGAGGCAGCTCAACTAGCGGGCCTTCGAGCCTGTCTGGGTGTGTCGTTTTTTTGGGGGACCCCCCAAAATGGCTTCGGTGGTCCCTTTGTGGTGTGCCCCCCCGAAAAACAACACCAAAAACTTGGTGGTGCCTCTTTTTGGAGTTGGCCTTGAGATTGTTTGAAATGGAAACCAAAGTGCAAAGCCTCCCCCCCCGGGTTTGAGGGACAAACCCAGGCCGGCCATGGCTGCCAGAGATCAGACACGGCAACTTACGGCTGTGGTTGTCCAAACCAATGGGATCCCATTTTGGGGTAGGTGAATTCACCACCCATTTTAGAACCTATTTTAGTGGGGAGTGAATCGGCTGTTCACTTGGGGTAGGGGATTTTGACCCATGGCCTTGTGGGGAAGGTGAGTAGTCAAAACCTTGAAAGTGACACGCGAGTTGCTGGAACAAACCTCTGAACATCACCCAAACACCTATACCCAGACAGTTTGCGAAGGGCATGTTTCCTCTTGGTTTTCTGCAGTTGTCTTTTGGGTAAAGGATCGACCAATCGCAAACGAGATAATTTAACATTTTAAGGTTCGCTATGAACCAAACACAAAGATGTCGTTCTTTTTCTTGGGCGCAATGGGAGCCCGGCATGAACAAGCTCAGTCCTATAGGCTGGGTGCCAACTAGACCATATTTTATCACATTCGCATCTCTCCTCAAAGAAGTACCAAGGGGATTGGCACGAAAACCCCTATTTCAGCTTGCTGGTCCTCGGAGGGAAACTGGTCTATGAACCATCCCTCGTGGTTTTCTTTAGGGGTTGCAGGCAGATTCCATCCCCACCCCCCGAAACATGCGGGCATTTCGACTTTTGGAGGTCTCCATTCGTTTCATTCTCCCTTTGGGAAGAAGAGAAACCTGTGGAATTGGGGGGGGGACTTCCCACCCCCTTCCCCCCTGGGGTTGAAACCACCATTATTGTTTACCATTCAGGATGGTCATCAAAACCAACTTGGGTCAACTTGCCATTTTTTCCCTGGGGGCCAAGAACCCTAGGCTCCCGTTGAGACGCCTCCCGGGACGTCAAATTTCTCCCGCAGGGTGGATGCCGGTCGAAAGCGCTCGAGGCCTTGCTTAAGACCGGCGAAGGCTTCGCGGACATCGAGGAGTGAGCCACCTGGGAAAGTGACGCGCAGGCCCAATCGCAGTCCCTTCCACTTGAGGACATGGATTTATGTTCTGATTTTCCCCTGTTGTTGTTTTTTTCTTCGGGGCTGAAGCAAATGGAAGTAGTATAGGTGCGGCCGCCTTTTGATTCCTTACTGCTTTTGAGATTTCTCTTACGTGTTGTAACAGGATCCCTCCTTCCATGTTGCTTTTGGTTTGCTTGAACCATGCTCTTGTCGGAGCGCGACTGAGAGTGAAGCAGGGCTAGACCGAGTTCTCCCCTAAGGACCATACGGATCAACCATCACTTGGGCTGACATGCCTCTCGCTTCCATGGCAACTTCTTTGCTTTTCTTACTGATCTGCGGTTCCAACCTGAGAGTTTAGCTGCGGTTTGGCCTGAGCAACAAAAACCCTTCGTTTTTTCGTGGCTTCGGGATTTGCGGCGGGGTTCCCCGGGCATGGACTGGATCCGTTTCAGGCGCCTTCGGCAGCCGGCTTCGCAGTCCGCAGCCGAAGCAAGGAATGTGTGAAGAATGGCCGAGGGAGACGGCGCGCATCTTTGCTGACCCAATTCTTCCATTTGCTTAAGAATATTTTATATTTTACCTTGTTGGTTTTAACGGGAATCTATCACTACTGGAATATGTTTTTTTCTAGGGGGCTTAAGCAAATGGAAGGATTTCTGCCATGCGCGGAGCACCAAGAAGAGGCGGTGGCTGTGAACTTGCGATCGCCGTGGACCCGGGCACGCAGAGCCACGGTTGCCCGAGGTTACCCGATTCGGTGTGCCCAGCTCATGACAGATACCATTGTTGCCAGAAAGGTCGTCTCCCCTACTTTTTTCCACATTCTAATTTGCCTTTTGTCCATCCCTTTGCGATCATATTAGTAATTTGATCAAGTTGCTTCCTTTCTATTCCATTCCGCTTTATTTTCACCTATGTGCATTCTGATATATTTACCACGGATCGCTCTGTCGGTTACAGTTGGTGAGCAAACCCGTGAAGCATATCCCATTGTTGCAGACTCATGAGACAGTTTGCAACCAAACTCCGCAACATTCCTCGTGCTTACTCACTTCGTTTACAATTTGTGTCATTGTCAACCATATTCGCTAAAAGTGGCTTTTGTTTGCACATCCAGATTACTGTGTGAAAGCAAACATGTCGCACATCTTTGTTTACCCCCTTGAGTTCATAGTCAGCGGGCAAATGTGCCAAGCAACTCGTCGGTTATTTACTCATTTGGTTCACACACTGTGAGCAAACTTGTCCCGAATTCCTACTCTGGACGCATAGAGCCTAACAGTTGTGAGCAAACACGAATTTCATGCCTTCGTGCCTGTGGTTTACTCGTACAGACTCATACAGATTCATGCACACTCATACCGTTCACGGTTTGTGAGTAAGCACGTAATATGTTTATTTTGATTACCTGTCAGTTTGCAGTTTGTGAGCAAGCAACTGAAACCCGTTCGTTTACTTCTTGAATTTAGAGACTGCGAGCAAACACATGAAACATGGCTTCTATTTTCCCATTCATTTCATCGTATGTGAGCAATCTTGTGAGGCATTACTTTTGTCTACTCGTGCAGCTTTCAGTTTGTGCGAAACGTATGAAGCACTGCTTCTTTGGTGTACTCATGCATTTTACAATGGAGTTTGTAATGAAAAAAAAGAAGAACAAAAAACGGTCACGGCGGCGTTAGCGACCGTGAGGCCCCGCAACACCATCATTGCATCTCAAACCAATGCAAGTTGACGCAAAACCAGCTCGGTTCTGGTGGCTTGAACATGTTTATCGACTCAAGCCACTGCAAGTTGAACAGAACAACCGTTGGGTTCTGGTGGCTCTGACAAGGCAACCTGCACACACACACACAACAGACCTGTGGGCATGATGCCCAAGTGCCACAGTCAGCTCAAATGTCCTGGCACTTCGCTGTATGTCCGTCTATGTGACTATGTGCGGTCAGTCTGTTTGCGCGAGACAAGCGGCCTGTGCAACAGCGTGCGCAAGGACGGTGTGTGCACAGAGGTGCCGGCACGCGCGGCGTGCGCGTGCTGTGTCTGTCTGCGTGTATGTCTGCAGTGGCTGACGCAAAGTCAAAACTCGCTTGAAAACACCCAACAACCCCCCAACCCCCCCCCCCCCCCAACCCCCAATCACGCCGTGAGCAAAAACAAGAAGGGCGGTTTAAACATGGACACCTTTCAACAAAAACCCAAAGTTGGATGTTCAAACAGATCGCAGAGATGCATTAGAAACAAACAACAAGATGCCACAACGTCAGGCGCTACAGAATCACGACGAGTAGTTTTGGAACCAAGAGTCACAGATAGCACAGGGCTCGACCGGAGCAAGGGGAAAGGGAAGACTGGGAAGACTACCGGAAGCCCAACGGGAAGACTATAGGACTGGAAGCCCGTTCGCGTTGCCTGTCTGCTACTCTCTTCCCAAAATTCGCAGAAGTACATTGTTATTCCCCAACAGCTGAAAGGAAAAACGCTTTGGCATATGGAGTTTCTAGAAGCTTCAGAGCACTCCAGGTGAGCCGCTGTGAAAGGAAAAACCCTCCAGTCTCTGCCCAGGTAAGCTCTGGAGTGGTTCCGCAGGGTTTTGGTGGGTTCCGGAGGGTTGCGGAGGGTTTCGGGGATTACTGGGCTTCAGTTGTCACATTGACGGAAGTGCCTGTGATCAGGTACCCTTTAGTTGGTGGTTTGGATTGGTTTGGGGATTTGAACCAAACAGCACCCCAACCACGAAACCATCGACTCGGCTCCAAACCACCCTATTTCCTCAAATGGGTATGGGTCAGCACTACACCACCAGAAAAGCACGCAGGTTTTGGTCTTTGTTTCCATTTGCTGGGGCTTGCGCCATTTTGCGGTTGCGCCATCTTTGACACACAGCCAAATGGGTGTGGCTCAAACTTAAACAGGAGGGGCTACGCAGGTGTTGGTCCAGGTTTCCACTTACCAGGGCAAGCACTTTTGGTACCGGTTTTTGCTTGGATGTTAGGACTTTTCACTTTTTGCCAACTGGGTTTTCCGTATCAAACCACTAAAAGTTTAGAAACAAACAACTTTTAGCAGGGCTTCGCAGATTTCGCCACCGAGTTTTGAGCCACAGCCAAGTGGAGGGAGGCTCCAACCACGAAGTTGTCACCAGGGCGATCTATTCCGCCCGTGAGGAGCTGGAGGAAAGGATCCGTTGCTACCGGATGCCCAGGTTGGGGCATCGAATGAATCGCCCGAATCCGAATCGGGCGATGGTTTTGGGTGGACCCCGTGGTGTTTGGTAAAAAAACCACATGGCTTAGTTACGTCTACCAAAAAGGGAAGCCAAAACAAAGATTTGTTTGAATCAAGATGGCAGAAAGTATTCAATACAGGCATGTGTTCAAACTGAGCCTGCCCGCACGTTTCATAGTCCCGACCTCATTCTGAAACAACCTCTTTGGATTTAGCTTTTTGGAGGATCTCTTGTGCACACAGATGGCCAACAAGGTAGTTTCAAGAGGTGCTGTTTCCTTCCAGACGTCCTTGCCATATAATGCGCCACCTGCGCATTGGTTCAGACGTGGGACTGCCATGACAAAGTGTTTGGCATGCGCTTGAACCGGCCATGCCTTAGCCGTCACGCACAGCGAAGAGCTTCGCGCTTCAGATGTAAGTTGTTCACATTTGTCTCAGAATGAGCCCTGTTTCTGGATGTTGAATGGGACACTAAAAGGGGCGGGCTTTCTACCGGAAAAACCCAAAGGGCCAAGAGGTGTCAGCAGTTCTCCATGTTAAGTCACGCATCGGGAGCCAAACCCAGCCAACGACACGCACTCCAAACCGCTTTGGGCTTGAGAACTGATGGTTGATCCGGACATCGGGAAATCCGGAAATCTTTAAAAGAATCAAAGGCCTCTTCAAGATCTGAAAAGGGGAAGGTGCTTTGATTAGTTGGCAAGGTCCCCCAGTAGTGCCCTTTGACCAACTTTTTTTGGGGAGGGTTTGGGACCCTACTAAAACAGACAAAACTGAAAAAAACAGTCGGGTAGCAACTTATTCGGGGTCTCTGCCTTGCGAAATGGGCAGATCCAGCGGATGGGTTTGGAAGGTTTCCAACGGCCTCTTACTTGGGGTAAACATCTCGGAAGATGCACCCAGCTGATTGCGAAGGACTGTGCCCCGCAATAAAGGGGGACAGGTCTATCCGCCTAGTAAGCGGATATCCGCCCTTCTGATTCTTTATGCGGGTAGACCGGTAGACCATGTTACGTCTTGCATGTTCCACCAACGTCAGGTATTTAGGTTACAAGGATGATTATAGCTTGCGTAACTTGGGTAACTTGGGTTGGCCAGAAAATCAACCATGGTTAGAACCTACCTGCCAAGTTGGTTGAAACATCCAAGTAGCTTGTTTTCTATGGCTCACCTGGCCCTCTTGACCCCCCCTCGATGATTTCGGAGGCTGTCAGTGCCGGAGATTCCGCACCTTGGCCGAGAGGAATGACAAAGCCAGCTTCCAGTTTGCAGTTACAAGACAAAGAGTTTGCGCCCGAAGTCTCCATGACCCTTTGAAAATGGGGCAATTCCCCAAAATCAAGAGGTCATGGCCAATTTTTCTAGGAGTCATGGAGACTCCAGGCACTTCAAAACGAGGGAAAAGGCAGGCAACTGCGAAAGTCGTCCCTTTTTTTTCGATCTTGCTGCCATGCCGGGCAAGGCTTTTCTTGGAAGTCGGTCTCCTTTCCGTAGCGGGTGGGGGTCCACTGTTTTTTTTTTTTTGGGGGGGGGGGCCAATGTCCAGGGGTGATTACGTGCTGGTTCTCAGGTCTTCGGAATGAATCAAAAGGGATCGGCTTAAAACAAGCCACAAAGGATGGCTCGTGCGGGGCATTCTCTCCTGGTCTGCTAAGAACCAGCAAGTAATTTAAGGGGCTAAATAAGCACACACGTATTCTTCTATGAATATGATATATTATCATGAGTTTATTGTGTTGGTGTAACGTGCCACACAACCCCATTCCAACGATTTAGGCCCGAAGAATACACCAACAAAACAGTGGATAGCAATTCCCTTCATGCGGGTGCAAGGAGATGACTAAACCACAATCGGACTTTCCCTTTGGCAGGAGTGTTTGGTTTTTTTTGCATGTGTGTGAGTTTGCGGGAGTTCCACTATCCTCTGCCAACCGCAAGTATGCATAGCTTGGCGTGTTGCCCCTTCGGAATCGGTCAGCCATATGTGACCTTGGGGTGTCCGTTTGCCAACATCTTGAGAGTCACCAGCGGTATAGTTTTGAGGGTCCCTTGGCATGTAGGGAGTACATTGCCGGAAGGAGCCTCGAAACTTGGTGGCTCCGCTTTTTTGCCTTTCGTATGGTTTAGTGGTTGGGTTTCCATTTAGCTTTATTCTTTTGGCAGGAGATCTGAGGACAGCCCAGAAAACAGGTTTTCGCTCGCAAGAGAGTCTACTGTTTTTTGGAATGTCCCGTGTTTGATTCTGAGAGTGCCGAATTTATGCTTTTGTCCTGACAAGTGAGCGAGCCGGCGCAATCTGGGCTCTGAAATGATGTGACAGGTGACACCCATTGGTAGGGACGTTCGAACATTCCCTGAAGATGGGTGGTCACCTGCCGGGCGTAGACATTTCTTGGGGTAGACTTCTTCAAGGTTCTGATTCTCACGGTTCATGAATCTTAATGGGGAATACCCCCCTACTCGGCCGCCTTTGGTGATACAGTAGGATTGTACCTCATTTATATCCATAGGCGGCAAAGAAGTGGTTGGTGGACATATCTGTTGAACTCCCCATTTCAAATGATTCCCACCAAAGCGTTCCCAATTGAAATTCATCCCCGGGCTTTTCAGAAGACAGTGCAAGCTTCCCAAGTCGAGTGAAAATTCAACGGCGGCAGCCTGGTGAGTTGCTAATCAGGGCGTTCTGTTTGAGCTGGGTGATCCGAAAATTAAAACGGTCGAACCTTTTCTGGAGCTTCGGTACACTTGTGATTGCCTGTCAGTCGCTCAGATTTGGCCCAGAACAAACTGGCATTCGAATGTAAAAAGGGGGGGATTGTTGTTTTTGGAGTGTACCAAAAGGAACCCACATGAATTCCTGTTTTCACTGTTTGAAGGGAAACCAATTGGAACCCAAACAAAAAACATGAGGGCATCCACCCAACTTGTAGAGCCCAGTGAACCTGAATCTTTCTCGGCTTCCCTTTGGCCACAAGGGAAATGAAGCGGACAAGAGGGAAGCTGGCAGATTCTATGAATTGGAGCCAGTTTCGCTAAACACACACACATGACTATATTGTATGTGTTAATATATATATATATATAATATACATATACATATATTAAAAAAAATACAAAACAATTATCTGGGGCGCCAATTTTGGCCCATCCTCGGCCGCGGCTCTCGTCCGTGAGTTTTTTTCCGGCTCAGGTTCGGTCCGCTGAGCCGGGCCGTGCTGGGCCACTGCTGGCCGGAGCCCGAGATGTTCTTTGCATTTTGCCAAGGGATGTCAAGGGACTTTAGCTTTTTGCCCACTGGGAGTTTCCCGTACTAAACCACGAAAAGTTGGTCACTTTTAGCGGAGCAGAAAAAATCCGAGTTTTCGCCTGAAACAAAGTCCCCAAAGAAGACAACCACCTCTTGGATTCAGCCTCCCGCAGGGTTGCACCTTCGGTTGTTCTTGTTGTTGTTTTTGTTTTTGTTGTGTGTGTGTGTGTTTTGTTGGGGGGAGGGGGGGACAAGTTTGACCCTCCCTTTGCCAACAATTTGTAACTGCACACTTCTGGAAGACTGTTTTCCTCTTCAATTCTGTCGGGGGTGGGCGGGGGGTGTTGTTTTGTTTTCCCTGAACCCGGCAGCCTATGGGAAAGTTGTTCCAATCTCATATTAAGCAACCCCCACTTGGAGCCAAGCAGGTCTCTTTCTCCAAGTTGATGTTGGTGAGGCTGTGGGTGGCAACCTGGGGTGATGGTGCCTTTGTCGACCCGAAGTGTGGCTGGTGTCCAGAAAACCGTGTCGAGAAACCAGACCTTGCGACTCGTAGATCAGCTTTTGTTTTCTCTTTTTCTTGATCCAAGACATGGACCACATGCGGGCAGCGGGCAGCGGGGCTTGACCCCTTGTGAAACCAAGCCGGAGCCTTCAGCTTTCAGCGGTTGGTGAAGAAGGGGTCTCCGCCATGAGCCGCCTTGGTTTGCTTTTGCGATTATAAAAACCCAGGCAGGCAAATGCATTTAAGGATTTTAAGGGTTTCCCCATTCACCAAACCATTCGGCCAAGTAGAGGCTTGTCGGATTAGCTGTGGAGCTTCAATTGGGCGGTTGTAAGGAACACCCAATGTGGTGGTTTTCCTTCCTTCAAACCATCCCGCAAAATGTTAGCGTCCACCTGGGTTTAGTAAAGGCCCCACCCCCCGCGCAACACAGCAGGTACGTAGAATAACATCTTGAGATCCGGGTCAATTTAATGTCCATTTGATTTAGTATTGATAGACTTGAGTTTCCATTTGATTGTGTAGTGTCGGAGCTTCCCGTTGAGATCGGAAATTGAGTTTCCATTTGATGTATAGTATTGCTGGAGCTTCCTTTCGTGTTTGTTTTTTGGTGGAGGTGCAAAAAACAAACTTTCTTCTAGGGGCCCCTGACATTTTTGGGGGTGGGCCTGAAGTACTACCCCCTTTTGTAAGTTTGATTGTGGTTAGAACTCGAAACAGGCGACGTGTAAGAAGATGTGGGTAAATCTAACAACGAAGCCTGAAGCATCGCCCGCATCACCTGGCGCGTCGAATTACTTAACTAGCTAAGAGGCAACTCCACTGACCAGGTTGTGTTGTCTTTTTCGTAGGGCCAGGCAACAGTATATTTATGACATGGGTCCTTGAAATGAAGTCTTGGGCTCCAGAGACATGTAAGAAACATTATTTTTGGGAAGCTGAATGTTTAGGATTTTGGGGAGCAGGCTCAACTCATTTTGGGTGTATTTGTTCCACCTGAGGTCATTTTTTCACGCCCGAGGTTCTATTTGTTATGCCCCCCCCCCCCCCCCCCCCCGGCGTTCTTTCAGCAATTGCGGGGGTTTCCATTCTCCCTTGCAAGATTTAGGGAACCAATCCGAGCCACTTTTGAATGCAGTTTGAAGGGCAATCAAGAAGAGAAACAACCATTTGTAGGGGTCCCCGACTTTAGACCTTGGAACCGCATACTCGGACTGTGAACCTTTTCGTGACCTACATGGGGCGGCTTCCTCATTGAATTAACTAACCAGCCCGTATGTTTGAGAAAACAACCGTACTTACCATCAAAGTAGTTGGTTCCGTGATACCCAAATTGTTGATTCCCATCCAACCATGATTGAAACTCACTTTGCCAGCGGGGTCCAGGGTTTCTCACAGACAGTTGCAACACAAAAAGCACATGCCCTGCAACCCTCCGCCAAAACGCGTGGGATATTCGCTCCCGCCTCTGTTTAGCAACCATTTCCCTGTCCAACCATGACTACTGGAAAAGGTTCCCTATCCAATTTCAAAAGGCAGTCCCATCCAACCGGTGAATTCCTGTCCAACCAATTCCCTTTCAAGTGGCTCCCTAGGTCCCACAAAAACGCCCGGACTTGCCCAAGGCGCCTCTGGTGCTGCATGTGCCGCAACGAGACAGAGCGGAGGGCACAGCAGTCAGGTGGCCCAGTGGGGGTGTCTTCCGTTGGTTTCCATCAAAAAAAGACAGAAGCATTGAGTTTGCCTTCGGTGTCGCTGCAGGGGTATCCGCGCTTTTGATCAGCACACTTTCGAATCCCTTTGGTTTGTGGGTTCTAAAAAGGCTCAACCGCCCCCCCCCCCCCCCCCGAGCCCCAATTCTTTGCCAGTCGCTCGGCAATCGGACATCCTCGAAAAGACACCCCGGAAAGGCGATGACCAAAGTCTCTCGGACGTTTGTCTACGGATCCAAGTGGAGAGATGCGAGCCGACCTGTTCAAGTGTTGCGTGCTTTTGGAAACGTAAACCCACTAGCGGGGGAAGAATAAAAGCACATCACCAACCACACAAATTTCGCCGCGCAAACGCAGGCATGCAAAAACAGTAAAAGCTTCAATTGGTGGAAAGTAAGCCAAGCAAGGTTGGTATGTCAGCCGCATTCCTGTGTTGAAGTCGCCAAAAGGGGCGTGTGACAATGACTTCTAGGCGCACCACGCAAAAACGCACTGCTTGGAATTTGGGGGCTCACTGAGCCCTTTGAGAGGTCCTCGGCATTTTGTCCGGCGATTTGCAGGGATCCTGCCAAGCAGCCGATGGCCGGAGAAGGATCAACTCGTATCGACTGGTGAAATTTAGCCATGTGGACCGCTTCACCAGTGGGTTTGGAACTCAGGCTTTGATCCCAAGCGCCCGAGGATGTCCTTCGTGCCTTTGGAACTGAGCTCCGCTGAGGCACGCGCAGGTCCTGGTTGGCCTGGGTTCCCAGAACGTCGAGTTGAAGACTTGGAATGGGCGGTGGACCTTGGCTTCCCTCCAACACCTGCCCAAGCCTAAGTAACCCCCCCAAGAAAAAGAACACAACAACATGACGGCTGTACCAAAATCGAGCGCCAGCCAACAAAGGGGGGGGCGTCTCCCAATTGTTGGACGCGCACATGTAGCGCGAGATTCCTACCATCCAAGTTAGTCATTCAGAGCCACTCACTTCACTATTGTGAAGCCCAAGAAAGCATCTTTCCCGGAACTCTTCGTCGCTTTGTCGGAAAGCGACGTAGATGTTGAGGTGCAGGCGATTTTATTGTTCTGCGGGATGATTGCTTGGCATCGACATGGCGGCGTCGTTGGTGCAATCTTGAAATTGCTACTTGTGTAACCCAAATCGAGGACCCCTTTCCACCGGATAAAGAAATGAACGAGAAGAACGAGCACCATTGCTTTTTGTTGGTTCAATACACACAAATGGACCGGCTCGTGCTTTAAACTTGCCCGCATTTGGATTTGTTGTTCGGGTGGGACAAAAACCGGCAGACATTTCCGTATATGAAACCAATGAAACGGACCTGCGCAGAGAATCGAACGTTTACCTAAAGAAAGGGCACCTCCGAATTTCGCAGGCCACGCCCCAATCGTGATCCGGGCAGCTGGGTGGGCGTCTTCTGTCGGTTCCACGGATGGCTTTGTCTCAAAGGGGTACTGCCCTCCCCCCAAAAAACAACAAACCATCGGGTCGGTTTATTCCCCAGATAGCTGAAAGCTATAGGGGTTCTAACTTCTATTAAAGAGTGGAAAGTGATTTGCGAGATTGAGGGCCGGGTGCTAGGGGGCATGCAGTTTGGGGTGCTGGTGGATGCTGCTTTCCAAGCTTGACGGCCGGGTGTTAGGGCGCATGCAGTTTGGGGTGCTGGTGGATGCTGTTTTGCGAGCTTGACGGCCGAGTGCTAAGGGGCATGCAGTTTGGTGTGCTGGTGGATGCTGCTTTGCGAACTTGACGGCCGGGTGCTAAGGGGCATGCAGTTTGGGTGCTGGTGGATGCTGCTTTGCGAGCTTGACCGGTTCTAGGGGCTGGTGGATGCTGTTTTGCGAGCTTGACGGTGAGGGTTTGGGGTGCTGGTGGGTGCTGTTTTGCGAGCGGTTCTAGGGGGCATGCGGTTTGGGGTGCTGGTGGATGCTGTTCTGCGAGCTTGACGGCCGGGTGCTAGGGGGCATGCAGTTTGGGGTGCCGGTGGATGCTGTTTTGCGAGCTTGACGGCCGGGTGCTAGGGGGCATGCAGTTTGGGGTGCTGGTGGAGGGGCACGCAGTTTGGGGTGCTGGTGGATGCTGTTCGCGCGTAACGGTTTGTGGCTGGTGTATCGTCATGATGTTCCCAACCACGTCATGATGCAACTGGGGTCACTGCGTTGCTGCTTTATGGTTTGTGGGTGTAGTGGCGCCGTGATGCTGTCAACATCAGGCTGATGCTGAATTTCATTATGCTGTCGCAAGATGGTTCGTGGCTGTGGTATCATCATGATGCTGCCTTTACCATCAGCATGATGCTGTTTGCATCAGCATGATGCTGTTTGCATCACCATGATGCTGTCCGCATCATCATGATGCTGTCCGCATCATCATGATGCTGTCGAACTCATCAGGACTGTATCAGCATGATGCTCTCAACATCATCATTATGCTGCTGAACTCATTAGGATGTTGTATGCGCGTTTGTAGCGCACCATGCTCAGTGGCTGTGGTATCATCATGGTGCTGTCTACATCATCATGATAATGCTGCGTCATGGTTCGTAGCCGTGGTGTGCTATCTGGGGTCTATGCTGGTGTATTGCTGTTTTTTTTTGAAGCCAACCTGACTCAAATATGGTACCCCGAAAACGGCATCTTGGTGTGGAAAGAAAGACAAACACCTGCGTAACCCCGGCTATTTTATTTTGCCAGGCGGTGCTCAGCAGGGAATGAGGGAACGACCCTCATAAAGCATCCCTTGTGGTTTTCCTTTAAGGGGATGTGGGTTCGTTCCCACATTCCCTACTGAGCACCAGCCATGCCAAACCAAGCAATCGCTGGTTTGACCGAGTTGTGGCGAAAGCAGCCGAGGCGGCCGGTTCTGGCCGCGGGCGATGCTGCGGCGGAGCCTTGCGGCAGGCGTTTTTGTTGGGGTGGGTCCTTCGTTGCCATTGCCCCGCCCCAAGGCATTTGGGTGTACCTTTTTGGGGTGGTTTTGAGGGAAACCGGGAAACCGAAAGGAAAACCACCATTTCGAGGGGTTCTCTATTTGGACGCATACGCACCCATTACTTAGACTCCAAGATTGGTCCAAGTCTGGTCCTTCCCTTCCAACCTAAGTCTACCCAGCGTTTGCTCCGCCCAAATTTGGGGTCGGTGGAGGTTCCTCCCTGGATGTTCAACCCACTTAGTCGGTTGTAACCATGGTGAACATTGGTGAACTTTGGTGAACTCGGGACTAGCCCCCGGCCCAAGTTATAACCATCCAAGAAACCAGCACAAAAGAGACATTCTACATGTTGTTTTGTTAATTGGTGGCAATATCCTGTAGAATGATAGTCCTGCTTGTTTCCGTGAAACCATGGTTATTTGTTGCTGGTTTGGGGGGCCCAACCTAAAAACGACACACCCATCTTTACTGCTGCTCGGCACCCTTGTTTGTGTATCTTCTTGGGTTCTGCTCAGGTGGCTGCTAAAAGCGCCTTTTTTCGCTACCATACCAAGGGTTGGCACAGCTCCAACCCCCCGGCTCCAAACCCATTGGAGGGAAGCTGAGCCACTGGTCGCTACACATGGGTATGGGTCAAAATAGAACCAGGAATTGGACCGCAGGTAGTCTTTGGTTCCCTTTACCAGGGCAAGCCATTTTGGGTACGCACTTTTGACCCATATCCTTGTCTACTGAGATGACAAGCAGTGCATTCACCGAGTTAGTACTCAAAGTTGCTCGCCAAAGTTCCGTGTTATAACCACCCTATCGCGGGGGGGGGGGCTCGAAGTGGGGAAGTGGGGGGAGTGGCAAGGAAGGGCTGGGGTGGGGTTGCTTGGCCGCAGCGGCGTAAACCTCCCAAATGGATTTGTTTATCTAGTAACAAATAGACGCGGCCAAGTGGACCTCACCTGTGGAAGCTTGGGCTTTCGCTCGCGCGCTCGCTCGCTCGCGAGCGGCCCAGCCTGGCGCTGCTGGCAGCGCCTCTGCGGCGGTTCTGCGCGACCAGCGCCTCAGTGGCTCAAGGCCTGGCGAGTCTTGGCGAGTCGCGGGGTGGCTGGTGCCCCTCTCACGAATTTTTAGATTCACAGTTTAAATTTCTTTTTTGCAGACTGAATGCCCAGTTAAAGCCTTCTGAAGCCGTTGTTGGGAAATTATATAAGCCATTAAATAAACCCTAGGCCCCCCAGCCTCAAACAGCCAACAGCATTCTGTTGGCCTAAGTCGCCTCCGAGCCTGGGGGCTTGGCAAGCCCACCAGTGAGCGGGACTTGCCTCGCTCGCCTCGCTCGCCCAAAGCAAAGCCACGTCTTCAGCTTTTGGTGTCCAAATCCATTTGGTGTCCATGCCGCCAAAACCGCGATCTCTTTTCCCCGGGCTTCAAGCCATCAAAAGAAATGGCTGGGTTAACTAACAAACACAAAAAGCGCCGGATGGTCATCCTCCATGTTTTGGGCCCCTGCCATTCTTGTGGGGGCAAGGAACTCTCGGCATGGTTGTTGGGACACATTTTTTACATGTTCTTCTTTTCGTGGTTGAGTGGTTGAAATTTCCAAATCCACTTGAGTGCTAAAACTTGGTTTAATTTTTGCTCCCCTTCCAAGGTCAACCAAGCCTAAATGATGTCGACCAAAGGGTCATGAGAACTCCATCTATGTGACACACCTTGACCAAGTGAGCTTCCTTTGGGGGCAAGGACCCCCTAGGGTTCCAACCTGCTTTCAGATGTCGAGGCCCAGCGCCTGACGCTCTGCGCGCGCTTGGGCCGCCTGGCCGACGCGCTGAGGAGCGAAGGGAAGGGGATGGGGAGGGCAACGGGAGCCGAAGGCGGGAAGCTCCGCCGGGGGGAACTTTGGGCCCAAACTTCTGGTTTTTGTGTTTTTCTTTCCAGACCGTAAGTCCTGAGGGGGGATACATGGCCCAAATTTCCGGGTTTTGGTGGGGAGGCTTGGGCGGTTTTCTTATTTACCAGAGCGGACGCAAAAACCGAAGAAGCATGCCCGGCACAGCCTTGTTCGAGTCCGTCCTGAGAAAACAGGACATTCGAAGGGAGACTGGCACACACCCAATGGATTTGAGTGGGTTCTTGGCGAAGTTCCGCTCGAGCTTCCTAGTTCCGAGTAAGGCAGGGTTTCCAAAGGGTGCGGGGTGTCTTCAAGGATAATTTTGTGAGCCCCTGCAAAGAAGCTCGGTGAAGCCGCCGTAGAAAGGAGAGGTGTGCATGCGAGAGAGAGAGAGAGAGAGAGAGAGAGAGAGAGGGGAGACGGAGAGATGGATAAGTGGGAGAGGGAGATCTCTTCATTCCTTGTCCTCTCCTATCCATGTCTTCTTCCTTCATCTCCAAATGCCATGGGATTCTTGAAGAAGGGTGCGGAATGGAGAGAGCTTCTTTCACCTCTGGTCGCATCACCTAAGTCTTTTCCTTGAAAACTGACCAGAGGTGGCTCTCTTCATCGCTCTCATTGCTCTTTTTCACATTTCCACCTTTCAACGTTGGTGTTGTAAAGATTATTAATAAGTCGGGAATGGTTTTCTCTCTCTCTCTCTCTCTCTCTCTCTCTCTGTCTCTCTCTCCTTGTCTCTCTCTCCTTGTCTCTCTCTCCAGCCTTTTCACCAACCATTCTTAGTGTTGGAT
>CAUJNA010000502.1:915715-920715 GCA_963377175.1 Effrenium voratum | reverse complement strand
TTAGAATCTGCGCTCACCTGGATCTACAAGACTCCTCATTTGAGGTGGAGGTGTCTTGGGTGATATTCCTTTGGGGCAAATGGTGGCTACACAAGGAACATGTTTGTCCATGATCGTTACTTTGGCCTTAAAGTGCCTCACAAACTTAGAGGGGGGGGTGATGCTCAAGAGTAGTTGTGTCCGACCACGTTAAACCCAAAAAGGTTCGCCCATTTCACAGGCCCTTTGGTACATTATTTAAATATGTGTCCTAAAGAGACTCCCAAAAAGGTCGCTGCTTCCTTTTGGTGTCCTTTCAGCCCAACAACGGTTGGATTCTTCTTGGTTTCCTTTGAAACCAACCAACCAACAGGGTACCTTCCGGGGAATTCCCCGAGGAAGTCCTTGGCCAACGAGATCTCCAGCGCCGCGGTGGCGGATGCAGCGGCGTATTCGGCGAAGTCGGATCGCTCCGTGGCAAGGAAGTTGCAGGATGGGCAGATATTATAGATATTATATGTTGCTTCCATTTGCTTAAGAATATGTTATATTTCCCTTGTTGGTTGTAAAGGGAATCTATCACTACTGGCAACTATTTTTTCCAGGGGGCTTGAGCAAATGGAAGGTTGGGTCCCACCGGGACCCCGGGTCCCCTGCAAAAAAGGAAGCATGGATCTGGGTGAATTGTAACCACCTCACGCGACCCCACCTCACCCATTGGTTTATGCGGGGAATATTCCCCCAAGCACCTTATTTCAGGTTGGTGAAATAGCTCGTGGCTCTAGCCTCCCAGCGGCCGAGCTGGGACGGCAGATAGAGCCGAGATCGCCAGCCATGGAGGTGAAGGTTCTCAGTCGGGTGAGAACCTCACTGGTTGAGGTTGAGGAGGCCTTTGCTTCCAGGCGCAGGGCTTTTTCTGACAGCAGCTTGGCACGCGCGGTTGGGGCGATGGGATTCGGACTGACATATGCGGGCATCGAGCCCATCTTGAAAGTCGAGTGGATGCCACAAATTTTTCAGGCGCTGCGCTGCTTGGCCACAGAGCCCAACCCTGTGCGGCAATTCACGAACTTGTACCTCTTTACCATCCAGGTGGTCATCTTGGAGTGTGTCCCAGGAGCTGGCAATGATGCAAGGGCGCGGAAGAGCAGAAGTTGCAGCTCAGTCGAGCTTGGGTCAATGGTGAAATCCTGGGTTGCAGGCTGGATTTCATGCTGCTCTACACTGCTACGGGTTTTTATTTGCGTGCAGTCATTGGGACGTGCCTGTGCATACGGTATCGAGTTTTGTGGGGCGTCAGGTGCCCCATGGCTGGGCAGCAGGTGGATGCATTGAGGCTCTAGTGGTGATGGTGATCCCTGGGTTTGGCTGGGTTGCACACATGGTGGTTGTCCCTGTGCACCTGGTTGTCGGGGCGTCTGGAGCAGTGCATCCTGGACCGGCGGCTTGTTACGATGTGCTGGTAGCTATACCCTTGTTTTTTTTTTTGATGTGCCCTAGCACTTTGTGCTCACCTTTGATTGGTGATGGCGGCCATCACACGGTGTGCCTGTGTGGACAGCGGTTTTTTTCGTGCGGGGTGCAAATACCCCCATGGCCTGGGTCTTGCAGGTGCATTCAATGAGTAGTGGCTCCGAGGTTTCTCCTTGAGCTTGCATGTGTGTTTTGCAAGGAGCGACGTCCTCCATGGAGGACATCACCCGTAGCTGAGGCACAGTGCTGTCTGGTGGTTGTGTCCCTCTTCACAGGGGTGAACATAGGTTCCTGCTGCATTCCGCTAGCGCTGAGTGCAGTAGACATGGCCGAGAAAAGACAAAAGAGGTTGGTGAAATATTATAATTCATCCAGATGGATAGGGCCTTGAAAAGCCTGGCAAAATGTTTCGCCTCTTCGCCCAAAATGGATTTCCTTCATGTCGCAAGTCAAAAGCGAGGGCCTTTTTGGCCGGAGGAGCGACCCCCCCCCCAAAAAAAAAGAAGAAAACCTCCAGGGTGACCACCCCCCCAGGGTGATGGCGCTAGGTGATGGCGCTAGGTGATGGCGCTACCCATAGTTTCGGGGGGGCCATTTGAATTTCGGAGCAGTTCTCAATCCGTTCCGTGCTCTTCAGCTTTCCGTATGCAAACATTGCAGGGCACGGATGGCCGGACCGTCGGGTCGTTTTTTTGGACTGAACCAGGGCGATGACCAAAACATCTGTAGGATGGTGGCATCCTAGGTTGGGGAGATAGCATGGCAAGCTAGACATGTTGTCGGAGGTAAGCTGATGAGGTAGATCTAGAAGACTTTGCCACAGTCGTTCCTAGGAGTTTTGAGATCTGCCGAGTCGCTGAAGGCTGGCTACACTTCCACGATCGCCGCAACAACTCGACTATGATTGGAAGGCCTCCCCAAATTTTCCAGTAGTTGGTTTGAACATCACCTGGTCCAGTTTGGATTGACTTTCCCTGGTGTGATGTGAGGACAAAGCGTTCGGACATTAAGGGAGTTCTGAGTCTGCGGCCGAACAGCTCGGCCCTTGAGATTGTGTCCCCAGCTGGTTCTATACTTGGCCGATGTATTTCAAGTCGGGGGGTGGTGCTAGAGTTTTATGGCTGGCTTGAGACACGAGCCAGGAGTTCTTGATCCAAACCAGTCCAAACACACAAGTGTAAGGGCAGAGGACAAGCTGATGCTTGTGCTGTGCAGGGCGTTTCCAACTTGGGGAATCGTTGAGGTTGTTGCAGCGATGTTTTGTCTTTCTCTTTCTACATCTCGATTTTAACCGCCGTCCCCTGACAGTGCCTGATTTCCCATGTCAAATGGGCGCCGCAGGGTTTGCTTGTAACTGGGGTTTAGAGCACCATGACCAGGTAAAAACCAAGCAGCGGTGGCCACTCGGACACCGCTCACTTCCGCTGCGAACTGCCGAACTCGAACTGAGGTTTCCCGGGCGGTCGCAAGGCGAAGGCCGCGCAGATCAAAGGAGTTTGGAGAGGGTCTGGTTCCTTTTTTGGCGAGTTGGCCGCAAGTATTTAGTTGTGTGGGGTATTTATTTGTTGTGTTTTTTGTTTTTTGTGTTTTTTTGGGGGGGGGGATTGGATTAGATTAGTCGCCTTCTTCGTTGTTTTGCTGCTTTCTTTTGGAGGGGGGGCGGTTTTAAAGGGAAACCAAGAGAAGCCATGCAGCCAACAGTTTGTTTGCGTCGGCCTTGAGGTGTAAAGGGAATGGTGGACCCTGGAACCAGGCGCAAGGCGCCCCCCCGTTCTCTGCTGTTGCGAGGGAGGGGGCGGAGCATCGACACGGGATGTCTTTGCTTGGTGGCCCCCAGCCGTCCGGTTCCTGAGCTTTTTAGGCTTTTAGGGTTTAGTGGTAGTTTCCATTTAATCACTAAAAGTTAAACTTTTAGCAGAGGATCTGAGGACCGCACAGTTTGGTGGGTGTGTTCCCTGAGCTTCATAAGAAACTCGAGCGGAAGGATATTTTGTGGCTCTATAGAAAGGGCCAAGACGGGTGCGGGATCGCGGGACACCGAGCTGCGGATACCCCTTGCTTAGGGGGTTTTAAAGGGAAACGCAAAAGGAGAGCCGAAGTCATTTTCGGGGGGTCCGAACCTCAAAAGAAACACACCCAAAATATGGCTTAGGATCTTAGGTTGCCACTTTCTGTGCCGATCCGTGACGTCATGGGAATGACCCATATCCATATTGTATCACAAAAGTGATTTTTCACAACCATGGGTGGCCATGTTTTCGAATGATTCTTGAGTCCGACTGATTGTACCTGTGAGGGGGGGGCCGAAAGGCCGTGGTGTTGCTTGTAGTTCAGCGAAGTGTACAGATTGCAAGCGTTCGGGTGTGGGCACTTCAAGATGAGGAAGCCGACAAGGGGTGCTTCAGTTTCATCCAGACAGTCCATGATCAATGGAGGGACGTTGGAGGACTCACAAGCTTTGCCAGGACGTGACAAGGGGACTTCCACGTTTCTCCATACTATCCTTTTGGGGACAGCATATTGTCTGTGGCATTTGGGGTTGTTTTTCAAGTGGCACACCCCTTGGGCTAGCGTGAAAGGATCATAAAAGGGTTTGCCCCCAACCCCCCCCCCCCCCCTCCCCCCCCAAAAAAAAGCACAAAAAAGGCACGTCCAACTACCACTTCCCGTCAATTCCCAATCCCCAATCCTCCGCCCCAAAAGAACTGGCCAACCCCTCCCATTCCGTTCCCATTCCCCACAAGGTTTGGGCAAGTTTGTTTCAACCAAAATCTGCAAATCAAATGAGGATCAAACGATGACACCACACCGTGGTTTCACCAACTGGTTGAATCGCTTAACGCTGGAAGCTGCACTGCCTAATCATCTGGACACCACACAAGTTGTGTGCATGCATGGTGTGCATAATATGTATGTGTATATTATATATAGATATATGTATAAATACACACTATTTATCATCCAAATAAAAGCAAATGAATCAAAAAAAATACAACAAACACTGGTTTCAACCATGGTGTCTTGGTGCGAACTGGATTTCGTGCGTCCACAGTATGTTGGGTCCCACCAAAACCCTGGCCCCTGCAAAAAAAAAGAAGCATGGACTAGGGCCCCTGCATAAAAGAAGCTTGAAAAAAACTTGGCATTTGTTTGGCCGGTTCGCCCAGCCTATGTGTTTTCCACGCCTCGTGTCACTCCCGGCGAAACGCGACAGACGCGCGCCGCCAGGGCCTGGTGGCCTCCCTGCTGCGCCGCCGGGGCTTCGCGGAGGCCCGGCGCTGGGTGGCGGCCTGGCGCCTGCAGAGCGCCAAGGAGTGTCCAGAGGGGAGGGGAGGTACGTGGCACGACGTGGAGGCAGTTCTTGGGGAGGTGGGCCTGTTCAGACATATATTTATATACATATCCATATATACATAAATAATTACATACATGTATACAGACATATATACAGATAGATATATATATATATATATATATATATGGTGCCCCCTCCCAGAAAAAGCAAGAAAATGTGGACCTTTTGTTCTGTCTTCATTTGATATGCCCAC
>CAUJNA010000502.1:895715-910715 GCA_963377175.1 Effrenium voratum | reverse complement strand
ATGTATGTTATGTATGTTATGTAATGTATGTATGTATGTATGTATGTATGTATGTATGTATGTATGTATGTATGTATGTATGTATGTATGTATGTATGTATGTATGTATGTATGTATGTATGTATGTATGTATGTAATGTATGTAATGTAATGTATGTAATGTATGTATGTATGTATGTATGTATGTATGTATGTATGTATGTATGTATGTATGTATGTATGTATGTATGTATGTATGTATGTATGTATGTATGTATGTATGTATGTATGTATGTATGTATGTATGTATGTATGTATGTGTGTATGTATGTATGTATGTATGTATGTATGTATGTATGTATGTATGTATGTATGTATGTATGTATGTATGTATGTATGTATGTATGTATGTATGTATGTATGTATGTATGTATGTATGTATGTATGTATGTATGTATGTATGTATGTATGTATGTATGTATGTATGTATGTATGTATGTATGTATGTATGTATGTAATGTATGTATGTATGTATGTATGTATGTATGTATGTATGTATGTATGTATGTATGTATGTATGTATGTATGTATGTATGTATGTATGTATGTATGTATGTATGTGTTGTATGTATGTCTGTATGTATGTATGTATGTATGTATGTATGTATGTATGTATGTATGTATGTATGTATGTATGTATGTATGTATGTATGTATGTATGTATGTATGTATGTATGTATGTATGTATGTATGTATGTATGTATGTATGTATGTATGTATGTATGTATGTATGTATGTATGTATGTATGTATGTATGTATGTATGTATGTATGTATGTATGTATGTATGTATGTATGTATGTATGTATGTAATGTATGTATGTATGTATGTATGTATGTATGTATGTATGTATGTATGTATGAATGTAATGCAATGCAATGCAATGCAATGTATGTATGTAATGTATGTATGTATGTAATGTATGTATGTATGTATGTATGGATGTACGTATGTATGTATGTGTGTATGTAATGTAATGTAATGTAATGTAATGTAATGTAATGTATTGCAATGTAATGTAATGTAATGTATGTATGTATGTATGTATGTTTACTGCTCTTGTCATGTGTTTTGTTTCTTGGTTTGTTTGGTTATATACCATTTATGCCCAGAACCACGTGGTTGCTTGCGTTGCGAGTTGGTGCCCTTGTCAGGTTGGTTTCAAGGCCGAAGCCCAAATGCAAGCTACCATCTTTTTTAGGCTCCGTATCCCTTTGATCTTTTGACAGACAATTTCAGTTGAGGATGAGGCTCCCTATTCTTGACAAAACCCTATTTTAGGCTCCATCCCTATTTTGTTCTTTTTGGAGTTCAGACCCCATTATGGGGGTCGGAGGGGTTCGTCGAGGCGTCGATTTGGAAGCATCAGACGGTCCCCTCGACTTGAAGCAAGGAGAGGGAAGGCGTGGCCTACTCAAACGATCGGAAGCTGGAAACTGTTTGGTGGAGCCAAATGACCTCCAGATTTGGTCGATGTCTTGGGCCAAATGTTTGGAAGTTTGCAGTGTCAGTACCTGCCCGTAGCATTGGCCCATTCTCAGACCGTCTCGGCTTGGAGCTCAGGGATGCCACCACTTGCTCATAGCATTTGGCCCATAGTCCGTCGACCGCAGGGAGCGCTCAGAGTCTCGAAGGTCACTTGCTCATAGCATCTGGCCCATTGTTTAGTCCGTCTAGACGGGAGCGCAGAGATGTCTGCGGTGCCAGAGGTGCCCCTGTATCTTGGTGGCTCCTAGCCATCCCCTCAGCTTTTTAGATCCTTTTAGTGTTTAGTGGGTTTTTCCATTTAGCCCACTAAAAGTTAGTCAAACTTTTAGCGGGGGATCTGAGCTTGACTGCTATTGGGTTGGATCTTTAGACTTTAGCAGGGGATCTGAGGGCAGCCCAGAAAAGAGTTGTGGTTCGGGTCCCATGTGAATGGGATCAACCCACATTTTGTCAGGTGGACCAATCTCAAATTCATGCCACAAATCGGCAACTGAAAATGATTGCTTTGGCGGGGACAGACCTCACTTTTGAGTCATCAACCCAAACTTTCATTTAAACATGTCGCATGAAGGGTGAACAACCAGCCTTGAGCTTAATGGCATTGGCAATGTGTCACATCGAGATGGGAAAGACGGGTGAAATTGCAAGGTCTCCGACGATCCAGCCATAGAGCACATAAAAGACACCCCGTGTGTTGCTGATCGGCAATTTCCTTTGCGTTTGAGTTGCCGGGCCAGTGCAGAGGATCAAAGGCAAGGAAAGAGAAAACAACACCCACGCATCAACCAGACGGCCCTTGTTTGTTTGAGGTAAGCCGCAGAGACACTAAAAAGACAGGTCCACCAGATGCCTTCTTCATCCTCCGATGGTTTTGGCTAAAGATCCTTCCATTTGATTTGAACATCTGTTGTATTTGCCTCTTGGCTCAGGGCCTGGGCAAATAGAAGGATCCGAGGGAGCGCTGGAAGGCTCACTAACACAACAAGATCCACCAGTTGCCTTCTGCATCCCCCAACGGTTTTTGAAGCGGAAGATCCTTCCGTTCGTGCTTGGTCATGTCTGGTCTTTTGTTTTGTTTCCCCTTGTTGCCTTTACCTCTTTTTTTTGCCCGGGCGGAAAAGAATCAAATCGAAGGATCCCGGTTGGTTTTTGATAGCGAAGCTTCGCGGGCTTTTTTTTTTTCAGGAGCGCGCCTTTGACGCGATGCTGGAGCTCTCCCTTGAGGCATGGAGACAGCTTGCATCACTAGGTCCCCCAGCCAGGTGCCCTTCTCTCCCCTTTTTTGGGGGGAGGGCTCCCCTACTAAAATAGACTACAGTTGAGCAATTACCCCGCTAGAATCATGTCGAAACTTGGTTTCCAGTTTCAAAGTAGCCCTTGGCCGCATTCCGTGACAGTGCCTGGGGTCTCTATTGAAACCATTCTACGTGTGAGGTTCACTAAATGGCCAGAATTCTACATACGGGTGTGGGCATTTTTTTAGGAGACCGCTGAACATGGGCTTCGGTGTTCCTTTTGGTTGCCTTTTAACAGAACCAACAAACTGGGATCCCTCCAGAAAGATGAGCTCAGGTTAGTTTATGTTGGGGGAGGGGCCAAGGCTGAGCTCGCTTTGAAGATCTCCGCGTGTTGTCGCTCGTGCCAACAAACGGAAAGAGGACTCCATTTAGGTGGCCATCTTTTTTTTTGGATTTGGACCCAGGGATTTTTCGGTTGCCCTGTTCCCGGTTAAAACCAACGAACAAAGCTTTCCCGAGAAAGACAAAGCCATGGTGTCCCAAAGTCTCCGGTGCGGCTGGTTTCCTTCAGTTTCCCTGCGGCGAGGTACCAAGACTTCAGTTTGAGAGGCTAGGTGTAGATGACCCTCTCCCCCAACAAACAAGAGGAAGGCAACCAAATGAGTATGAACTCCGATCAATGTCTTTTTCTCCCCCCCCCTTCCCCCCTCCCCCCGCCCAGAAACAAACGAGGCTAGGTTTGGCCGGGAGCTCGGGCGTCGAAAGACGGCCTCTCTTAGGCCCTGTGGCACCCAGCAACATGATGGCCGTTTGAAAGCTGCTACGATCCTAAGAACCGAAAAAGAAAGAATCCTACCGGCGGGGACGGCTTTCGGGGCCTTCCGCCTGTTCGACGCCCCGGCGCTCGGCGCGCGCGTAGCGCAGCTGGGGGACCTGTCGGTGCACGGCCTCCGTCAGCCGGCTCACGTCGTCCAGGTGCCGCTGCCCCTCCTGGGCCAGCCTGCGCTCCCCCAGCCAGTTGTTGAAGGCCCGCGCCTCCTCCAGCTCCCGCTGGCGCTTCAGCAGCAGCGCCCCCGTAATGCTCAGCGAGCTGCCCGAGACGGCGCCGGTGGACGTCAGCGTGGCTCCGGCGACGGTGCCGGTGGCCGTGAGCGCTGCGCAGGAGATTGCGCCCGAGGCGTCCACGCCCGTCGTGAACACGTCCGTGAAGTTCAGGTCCGTTTTTTTTTGGCCAGCTTTCGTGGTGATTTTTGTTTTTCCGACCAGATCCCTCGCAGTGAAGAATTCCTTTTTGATAAAGTCGCCAGTTTTCTCACAAAAGGTGGCAAAACGACACCCCTGAAGCGGACGGCAAGGAGCGCTTGAGTAGCCTGCCTCTTTCTGGAGAGCTCGTAGGACGGCGAGTCCTTCTTGGCCTCGCCCATCACTGCCGCCTGGCGCCTGGGTGAGTTTCCCTGGCCGTCCATTTGCTTCAGGATATTTGTTATTCTCCCTTGTTGGTTTTAAAGGGAATCTATCACTACTAGAAATATATAGTTTTTGTTTTTGTCAGGGGCTTAAGCAAATTTAATAGAGATGTGAACTTCGATTTATTTGGACCCTACTGGTCAGAGGAGGCTCAAAGTAGGCCATTTCCGTACTAAAGGGGGAAGCCCCTGATTAGTACGGTGCTCCGTTGGCCAATTGCAAGGATTCCACGTAGAATGTCCCCTCATTGCTTCATACCCGAATCTGGGGGCTGGTGCCTATATTTGACCAATGGTTGGGTTTGCTAGGGTAAGGCCTAAAAGTTGTCAACCCTTGCTCGGTTAAGGAGTTGTGCTTGGTTGGGCCACTTCACATAGCAGTTATCTGGTTTTGAACCTGGTTCAAGTAAGGAGGGTTGCTCGGTTGGGAAACTCCCTAGTTGGCTGCGACCTTCGCCTACCGACAGGGGGCTGCGAAGGCAAATTGCCCGGCGTGCGCGTTAGATTGGGCAAATTGTGGGTGTTAGACTGGCTCGGAGCGTGCTGAGGGCGGGTCTTGGTTTGATTTGCGCTTCGTTTCGGCTCGCGGCCTGGTGACTGTGGGCTGCGAAGGTTGGCGTTGGAATTCGCTGGCTCTTAGTACTCTTGGGGGAAGTGACTGTTCTTTTTTCACGGGGTAGCTTGAGAGAGCCACCTCTTTTGGTGCCTACCGCATGTTAACTCGACCTCGGCCATTTGATCACACACCGAGGCTGGCGTGTCCTTCAGCGAGAGGCGGAGAGGGTCGATGGTGGTTGGGGGGCACCCAAATTCGCTGCCTGATGGGCATGCACTTGCAATATTTTTCAATTGGACACCCATTTCCGGGTTGCCAGCCATTTGGTGACCCCCCCAGGGCGCAGGTAGAAGTGTTTTTCGAGGGCCGCCCTTTTTTCCGGTGGGCCGTTTCCAGGTCCGCCTTTTGATTCAGGATCGGTTGTAGAATCGGATGATTCCAAGCCACTTGGAGCAGCCCAGGTTGAGAGTTCCCTTGGGAGAACGACCCCGACGACCGCTTTTTGGGCCACAAAAAGGGGAGAACCGAAAGGGAAAAGGAACCCACCCTTTGGGGTCGGGTGTTTATTCTGGGTTGCTGGCCACAAGCAAATGATCAAAACCCAAGAGCAACCCATGTGCCAGGGTTTCCAATCCCTGAAAGGAATCAAGGTTTCCTCTGAATTGTGGGTCACGCCAAAGGCGTTCCTTCCTTTTTCAGGGTTCCCTATATCCTATATTTCCCTTTTTGGCGGTTTTAAACATCACCTTTTTGGCACATGAAAGGTGAGTGTCCCTTGGTTGGGGTGATGTTTCTTGGGGAATTATAGGCAGGTCTGTTTTTCCTTTTGTCGCTCCAATTTTTCCTCGCGCATGGCTCCCTCACTTCCCCAGTTCCTGGACTTCAGACTTCATAAACCCAGAGGGCCCAAGTAAGGATGGCCGGGGGCGGGGGCCTTTGGGCGGGGGGAGGTCCAAGTACCTCCATGTACCTCCTTAGAGTGTACTTGCAACCTCTGGGAAAGATTGGGAAAGCACAACAAGTTGACTTGTTTTTTTGACTGTTGTATTTCTTGTCTGCTTTTCCTCTCCTCTGATCTTTGCGACCTCGCGAGCTTTCTGCTTGGGGTTTGGTTGGAGAAGTGGATGTTTTGTTCCTCACAAAAGGAATCGGGTTGAGGACCTTTAAGCCAACATACGTCATGTTCATGAGAGAATAAGGTGTGTCATCCGTTTGGTGAGTGGACCCGGTCCACGATCTTTCGTCAGAGGTACACATGTGTTCGTGCGTGCCAAACTGTCGCTCAAGCTATTGTTCGGGCATAGCAACGCGCGGTTTGGACAACTAGATTGACGGCACTTGAGCCTGGAGAGGCTTGGACAGTTGTTCGTTTCTCCAAGTCAGTCTTGCATTTGATCACGCTGGCCAGAAGCGCCGCTGGCAGTGTCATTTGGCTGACGGTGCTGTGCTTAGGGCAGGTTGTTTTGTCTTGAAGTGTTTTCCGGATTGCGGGTGGTCGTGCCCGATCATAGAGGGAATCACCTTTTGCGCTTTAGTACATGGTTTGGTATAGTCTCGCGATTCCTTCTTGCAGGCCTATGCTTTATCCTACATTCAGCGCTGTCTGGTGAAGGAAGTACCGTTTGGGTCTCCTGGTCCGCAATCACTCTTGCATCTCAGCCTGCATGGGACCTGCTCACTTTGTGGCGGGGCTTTTGGATTTTGGAGTGTCACAAGAAGGGCCGTCTGCATTGTGGTGGCAGTGGACATCAACCGGTTTTTGGTTCCTCCCGCCAGTCTCGGGCGGACCCATTTGGCCATGGGTCAAACTCCCGTACCCCCAGTGAACATCCCAATCCCCATTAAAGTAGACTAAAATGGGTGGTGCACCTACCCCAAAATGGGATCCCATTAGTTTTGACCCGCAGCCATTTGGGATTCCCAAAATGCCAGAGTACCTTCCGGCAGGCTGTCCCCCTTCGCAGACATGGAGTGACGGCTGCGCGACACCTCCGCGCGGAGGCGCGGCGGGCCGGATTCTTGTCTTTAAGTCCCAGACGCGTGGATTGCTCCCTGTGCTCAACCTTTTTTGGAGGGAGCCCTTGAACATCTACCAAACAAGACTTGCCCCTTGTCGAATTGAACAACGGAACAAAACCGCGGGTCGGCGCATTGCTCGGCACAGATGCAAGACTTGAGAGCTGCGCAAGTTTGGCGTTGAAAGAATCTTCGGTGGCAAGTCCACGCACCAGGCTGTTGGAAACAGTTGCACTAGACGCAAGGACGCAAGGCAGCTCATGCCATGAATTACTTGCAAGTTAGCAAAACTCAGCCTTGCCGGAAGTTGTAGCTTCGGCATACTTCTTGAATGCGAAGGCCTTTCGTCTGAAAGCAACACTCGGCGGTGACTTATTATCAGGGTTGCGCACTTCTGCCGCCAGATATGTTAGTGTGTTCCCTTCGCGAGCAGCGTCCAGGCATCATGTGACTCAGCCCAGATGTGTGGCATCCGATTCTGTCCATAGGACAGCGCACTGAGAATGCGCTGAGAGCGCGCTAGTTTTAGTCCATGTTGCCATTTGCCAGGGTTCCATTGGGCTACCAATTTTTGACCCACAGCCCAACCTCCAAGGAATAGTAAAACCGGTGTCTACAAGTGAGCGACTAACTTTATTTACCTTAATGGAAACATGCAAGGGGCTGGAACCATTTTTTGGAAATGTGCATATTTAGCCGCAGAACGAGTTGGGGAACACCCCGAAAACGAGATAGGGCAAACAAGCATGATAACATGGATTAGGATGACATTTTGGCAAGTGCAGCCTGGCAGAGCGTAGACGACCTACGTCGCGTGGTCCGTGGCAACTTACCACAGACTTTCCGGGGCAAGTGCTGGCCAACCCTACGATGCCTAACTGCAAAAGGCTGTGAAGCAAACTTGCGAAGAAGCAGCGCAGCTGGTTTGTTCAAGATTTGCCCCTGGGCAATTTTCAGCCGTCCAAAAGCGGGCCATGTTAAAACGAGTTTCAAAACGAGTTCAGAACGAGTCCCCTACAGCGTCCAAGTGAGTATTGGCCCAGTTCCTCCTCTCAAGTATTACTTTTCAACAAATTGTGTAGCAGCAGTTTGCTTAGCGAAAGGTTGTGCGGCAACAACGAAGGAGACAAAGGAGGCTGCAAGCTGACCAAAGCTCGTTTACTTCTTTAAGCTCCTCTTCTTCAAGCTCTACAGAAAGTTGAGCCAGATAAAACGAGCGCGGTGTTGGAAAACGAGATAGGGGGCTGCGACCGAGCGCGGGGTTGGAAAACGAGTCAGGAACACCCGTCCATTATGCCATGTAGCAAATAAAAGCCGTTGCTCAAATAGCTTCTCGTGGGACGCGGGCCGAGGCAGAGAGGATCCGAGGCGTTTGATCCGCTTGTTTAAAGTCTAGCTTGTAAGATAAGTCCGGGTGCTTACTTGTGCGCACCATCGAACGTTGCATGACAAATGTTACCAAGACAGCATCAGCCATCTAGAAAAAACGCCATCTCGTTTCAGCCTGTGCAACTAAGGGTAGGCGGTTGGTGTGGTCGGCGCAGCCAGGCACAACTTGTATTTGCAGGTAGTACACTAAGAAGCAAGACCTTTTGAGGTAGAATAAGTAGTCAGTCTTTACGACAATCATAGCAAGGGACGCAGAGCCCTGCGCAGATGATGTTAGGCCTTCACAAGCCACCTGTCAGCTGCCATGATTGTTGAATGGAGGGGACGATGGTCACAGAAATGCGAAGGCTTCTTAGCAAAAGAAGACCATAGGCGAAACAGCACAAGAGAAAGCGTTTGGTTACTTTCTTTGGGCCATCCGAGGAAGTCAGAAATATGGACCAAAGGCACAAACAAGCAAGTTTGCTTCTTGCCTCACCCCAAAAAGGACAAATCTCTCTTAAACCAACATGGCCGGGCGTGTTGTTTTTGGCTTTTGGACCCGCAACTATTGCCCCCAATTGGTCAGGTCCCGCTGCTTGCGCGGGTATTGCCCCCTTTGGGGCCCTTTTACCTTGAATCCAGGGCTTGGGTTTGCTGGTAGCCTCTCACCAAGGTCCTAGTTTGGACCAGTCTCCTTTTAAAGTGAGCCCCGTTTACGTCAGGGTTCCATGTTTGTTGGTGGGAAGGTAAACCAAAAGGAGACCGCCCCCGGGTGCTTCGTTTGGTACGTTTAAAGCCAACATCACAAATTTGCCACAGAAGCTCCGTCAGTTCCAAAGTCCCCCCTGCGCCAAAAAGTCATCATTGATTCTGTTTGGTTCAGGGCTCAACTTGCCATGGTGTTGATTTTGGTTGTTTTTCCGGCTTCTGGCCTTTCTTGCCTAACTTTCATCTTTGATTCTGTTTGGTTCAGAGCTCAGCTTCCCACGGTGTGGCTTTTGGGTGTTTCCCCGGCTTGTGGCCGTCCTTGCTGTTTGTGTCTCCCTTGAGAACTCTTTTGTGCCACAGGGCGCCTTTCCCCGTAGGAGCATGACAGCTACCGTTGGCTGGGTGAAACCCTTGTGGAGGTGGCGAATGTTGGCCGACGCCACTAGAACCGCAGCTCTGTGTGAGTGTGTGTGCGTGTGTCTGTGTTTGAGGTCAGGTACCATTTTTTTAGGTGAGCCACAATCAAAACCTGGGTAGATAAAGGTTAGTAAGGCGCAGTCCCAGGAAAAGAATCCGGGCGGCCGCCTTGACAAATATATCCAGTATATGCATAAGCAAAAATGAATATCGAGTATCCTTTTAAATCTTATAATTAGTACATATGTCCATGTATATACAGTATGAAATATAATATAGCCAAAACCTAATGATCTGCATTATCTATTCAATTTTGTCATGTACAATATATAATCATGTTCATATCCATATTGTAACATGAATGCAATACCCTACTGTCGATGGACGACATCCTGCACCAAGTTGAACCACACCAAACCATTATTTGTTGGTATTTACGGTACAGGGGAATCATCATTCCAGGGTTTCTTTCGTGGTGCGAAATGGACTTCGTCCATCCACAGTATGATCGCAGCACCTACTGCTCCTTCATTCAAATCACCAGGTGTTGATCAGCAGCCCGCCGGCGGTTATCTCCGAGAAGGTTTTTCCGGAGGAGAGGCTGCTTTGGGCAGTGGTCCTGGAAGCGCCAAAAGCACTCCGCACTTTCGTTTTCTTCACCATGGCTTTGTGTTTTTGGAGGCTAGCTTTTTGGGGCGGTTTCAAAAGGGAACCAAAAAGAAACTCACGATTTTGAGGGCTTCCCCAATTTTGAGACAGACCCACATAGCTGCAAAAAGCACAACTATTTGTAACTTACAAAGCTATACTGTGGGCCCACAGTAGCGCGTACATCCTTGCGCAGAGGCTGTTTACGAAAACGTTTGCCGACCATCTTGCTGACAGAGCTTCGTCTGGGGCATTTCATCCAGCACATGTTGCACAAAGTTGACATGAATAGAGCTTCTTGCACAGAGCGTGCTTGAAAAGGGAGCGCGCACAGAACAGCTTTGGAGCTGCGAGACAAGAGCACTTTGCGCAATGCTCGCTTGAAAGGCGCAACTCACGCTTTTCCATGTTATACATAGTTCGAATACAAATTATATAAATATGTATATATATATATACATGTATCATATATATATATATATATATATGTATTTGCTCCTCCCCCCTCTCCTCCCCGCCTCGCAAACATATGCTATGATTTGCAGGTTTTTGCGGAAGGAGGGAGTCAGCATACTGGACTATCCCTTTTGAGTCTCCACACATAGTGTTTTTGTCCCCATGCACGCTTGGTAGCGTAACCATATATTGGTATTTAGGGTTGCAGCGTTCGTGTTGCATGCGCCGGCATGTAATAATTTCCTAGTCTCCCTTAAGGCCCCCCGAAAAAAAAAAAAAATGTTTGCTTTTGGGCCCGCAACATTTGTTGTTGTCTCTTGGCCCCAGAAGGGTTCTGGTTCTTCACAGGGACAATTCTAAACGCCCAGGCGTGGCGCCAAAGATCGCAACTTTCAAGCGCGATAGTCGGTAGCTTACATGTCCATTCTTTTCAGGGATCCGAATCTTTCCAGAAAACCAGCAAACAACCTGGGGTAGCAGCTGGTTATTGAAAAGAACGATGGTTGAAAATATTTGACGATCCCAACCAGAAATAGCTGCGGCCGCCTTCTAAATTCTTTACATGGTTCCAGGTAGACCAGTTTAATACCGGGTTTTGATTGTGACTCAAGTGCCTTTTCTTTAAGGCGAAGGTATCACTCACTGCAGCTGCGCTCTCGAGAGCTGGAGCTTGCGCGAGGGTTCGCCTGTTTTGGGCGGAGCTCGGTTTTTTTTGTGGGTTTCAAGGGGAAACCGGATGGAAGACCCGCCATTTTGTTTTTTTTTTTCTCCCAAAAAAACAAGGAACGCCCAAGACATGGGGCCTCTCTCCTTTTTCCCCAAGACACGCGTTCAACGGCGCGTCGACCTCAGGATTTGGTCCTTGAAGGAAGCGCACCTCTGGGCGACCTCTGGCGATGCAGGCGCCCACCGGGCGCCCAGAGTCTTATTCTGTGTCTTTGTAGGTTAGTTCTTGGTGCGCAATAGATGGGTTCCACTGGTTCATATAATATTGGAATTATGCCCCATTCACTGAAAGACACCTATGACAATTCTCCACTACCCCACGGCTCAAATCACAGCCAGAGGTTGAATGGGATATACAACCACCATATACCCACTATAAGGCACACACCAGGTTTTCCTTTGGGGGTAGTGGATTGCGGACACCATCTTAGACGTATGGCCACTTAAATTGCGGTTTTCCTGGTGTTCCCAATAAACCCACCAAAACAGGGGTACCAGCTCCAAAAACAGACACACCCTTGTGGCCGTATGCCAAAACGAGTTTCACCTTTACGCTTCTCTCGGAGTTGTGTTGCAGTGCCACAGTGCCTCCCGGTTTATGTTGATTCCTCTCGTTGCGCAAATCTTGCTTTGCAGTGCTTTGGTTGGGGATGGCATGCGTTCCTGCCTTGTGATTGTGGAAAGAGTCTTTCCGCGCAGCCTCTCGGTCATCCGGCATGAGACAGCCTTGATACTCCCGGGTGAGTTCACACATACCATAGAGCCGTGTTCCCCAAAAGGAGACTCCCCGAATATTACGACGGGTTTTGGGTTTCGGCGTGAACATTTGCAGGGGAGTACTCAGCCATTTACTACATATGTTCCAAGTGCGCTCCTCCTCTTGTGGCACAAGTTCACAGCACATGCGGGTGGCGACATGCATGCCATGTGAGACGCATGACAGCATGCCATTAAGGATCCTGACGAAGCGGCTACAGGGAATTGACGTGCACCTATCATTTCAAGGAGGGTACCCGAACACAGCAACAAAAACACCTGCTCAACTGTCCCTCTCATGGATTCCTTGTCTTGTCAGACAGCCACCCCACGAAAAGACATCATCCCTAGAAGTTCAGAAGCTGCCTTGGTCACAGGGCGCAGTGCTCACCTCTCACCCCGCATCGACCCATACAACATGGGATGGCTCGGAGCGAAGATGTTGAGCTTTCTGCCATTTCGACCAGGGTTGTGGGATCAAGGGGTTTCTCCCCACTTCTGTGATACGAGGGAATCCCCCTTTATATGAAGAAAATAGTATCACAGAAGTGGTCATTCCCCACAGCCCTGATTTCGACCATTAGGAACAAAGGGGTTCAGCAAATCAAAGGATTCACCCTCATCCATGGTGTTGGTTTCCTTTCCCCGGACCCACACGTACCAAACTCGCTGTGGCCTGTCGAGGATTTGTTGGTCATCCCCTGGACACCCGGAAACACCCTGATTGCTTTGTGGCAGGTGCCAAATGATAAGAGTACACATATCCAATGATGTCCATAGCTTCATCCAGTAACTTAGCTCAAGTATCGGCATTCTCCCACGCAGTCGTGGTTTTGATGCACTTTGCTGCATCGGCATACTGCATGGGCATATGTTAAATATGTGTGATGAGATGAAAATATGAAGAAGCCTCATTGGGAAACATTTTTCCGAAACCGGCAGGCAGCATAGGTGCCTTGATCAGGCATCCACGTCCGCGGCAACATGAATGCCGTCGCGACGCTTGCGGCCATCAGTGAGAAAGATGTGCGAGCTACCCTCTTCCCAAGGTGTCTCTCAATACAGTGGATGGACGAAATCCTGCACCTGAGAAACCCTGGAATTGTGATTAAATAATGGTTTACCGTGGTTTCAAAGTGGTGGGAAATGGATTTCGTCCATCCACAGGCTGAGGAGCCAAGCTTTCCTCCAAAGTTATCAGACCATGGACAGTTGCTTTTGACACTCAAGGCAGTAGCTTTGTCAGACGGCTTAAACTTATGATACATACATAGAGCTTCTTCAAAAGCGATCAGTCCTGTTGGATTTGCAAGCTGCAAACTTTGCCTTTCACTCAATTGTTCATGGTATGGTGATATCCCGGGTTGGTTGATTCCACAATTGCAAGCCGGACAACAGAATGCTGCCCTCCCACCAACAAACATGGACTTGCAAATACTTTGGAAGAGCACTTTCCATTTGGAAAGGGCCTGGCAACTGTGCATCAACCTCTTTTTTGGGGAGAAGGTACCATGCTGGTACGATGCCATTGCCAGGATTCGTGGAATCCACAAGAACAGTCCGCCACAAAGCAGGTGTTTTTTGGAGTTTAACAGTTGGGCAGGTTCGCAGAGCATGCTGTCGTTGATTAGCACCATTGATTTGCATGTATCTTTTTTGGGGGGACCCCCAAAATGGTGGCTCTCCTGTTGTTTTCCCTTTAAAAGCCGCAAAAAAGGAGACCCGTATTTGCATATTCCTAAGACTTTTCCGCGCCCAAATCGTTCCTCCTCTTTGAACCACCGAGGTCTAGACCACCCTTTTCAACTGGTTTCAACCATGTCTCCCTTTTCCCCATGCCTTATATTTCCTTCGGACCCTTCGGTCTCTATGGACGTTTTTTTTGTTTTGTTTTTTTTTGTCTGAGAAGAACAACAGGTCAATGTTGTATGGATTTGAAGGGGAAGGTTTTTCAACGTTTGAGAAGCATCCAGTAGCTGTCAGCAGAGAAAGATCAGTTGCTTGTAGAGAAATGCAGATTCCAGGACCGCCAATTAACATGGAACCTGACGTTCGGGGGTCCCTTTAAAAGGAAGATGGTCCAAACCAGGACCCTTTTACGGGGCTCCTTAAAAGATACATTTTGAAACCAGTTGAAACATGTTTCTTTTTTAACACCAAAATAAAGGTTGAAACCACCATTTACAAGGCAATGTTCAGGTGTGTAATGTAAGGATCCCTGAATTTTGCGTCAGGTTCCACCAGCCGTCGATTTTTCCAACGCCTTCAGTGCAGGTATTGTGGCCGGCATGGGCCGTGCGGAGGCTGGGAAGCAGCACGGCGCAGAGAAGGCGTGGCTCAAGCGCGCAGGGATTTCGGAAATCTGGGTTGCACTTTTCAGGGAAACCAACTAGCAGGGATATAGGGGGAACCAGGGATACAGGAGGATTCCCCCCAAATGCACCTTGGCTAAGTTTGATATGGGAAATGGCGCCAAAATCATACCAACGTGTTCTTTTTTTTACTGGTTTCCAATCCAACCAACACTCTAAGCATACCAGCCCTTTTGCTGGTTTCCAGTCCAGGAGCCCTAAGCATTTGGAGCGCCATTCGGTGTGACGTCCTTTGGTTGCGCCCCCCGCGCTCCCTCGCTCGAGGTGGAGTCCTGGTTTAGGGACTATGACGCAGCGCCGCCTTGCGTGGAGGAGGACGACGAGAGGCGGCTCGGTGCACAAACGCACGTTGGGGACGGGGCGGGTAGAAGTGTGGGGAAAACGGGTTTGGGTTTCGCTTCAAGGGGGAGGGTATTCCAAAGATACAAACATTTAGAAAAGGTAGTCTAGGTCCCCCAGCAGTGCCCTATCTCAACCTTTTTTGGGGGAGGGTTCCCCTACTAAAATAGACATCCAGAAAAAAGTTGGTACCCTTATTCTAACTCCTCTCTACTGGAGGACCTAGTAGAGAGCATACTTGGGTGGACAAAAAGCCCGCACCAGGCATCAGTTGGAAAGAGGATAAATCACCTAGTGCAGGATTTGGTCCACCCTCAGGGCAAACATAATTGTGTATTTCTTTTTCGGGTGATACGCTCCCCAAAACCGAAGATACTCCCTGAAATCAGGTCCCTTTGCCCTTT
>CAUJNA010000502.1:883215-885715 GCA_963377175.1 Effrenium voratum | reverse complement strand
CATGTTTTGCGTTTCGTCCGCGAGACGCGCGACGCGGGGAAGTCTGCGGATATGCTTCTGGACATGTCTTCAGGAATGCTTTGTTCCTGAGGGTCTTTTGGGGGATGGTTTTGGCATGTGCTGAGGTCTGTGTTTTGTGCATTGCTTTTAATTTTTGTTAGGGTGTCTTTCTAGCTCTATCAGCTTGGAGTCACCGAGCACGCATCTCAAAAGAACTCGACTGATCACTTCATGCCTGGTGTCTTTATTGCCCGGCGTCCAATTCGTCGCGAGTCGCGAGTCGCATTCGTCTTCCAGCTCAAGGTGCCGGATGTCACAAGCCATGGCACTGACCTTTGAGCAGGTGGGCGGTAGATGCAAGCTGGTGACAGAGGACGACTTCAAGAGTTGCTTGAAAGGGGAGATCTTCATTGATCCCTTCGCGTCTCTCCGAGCAGAGCAACTCTTCAAGGATGAGAGGAGACGACACCGGCGTGCGCTTCGCCAACAGGCACTGGTGGCGGAGTTTCTCAAGAAGAATCAGTTTCATGAAGTCAACACTCCGAAGGTGTCCTTGTGTGGGCTCCATTGCATCTACCCCTTGGCGCACGCCGTGAAGACAGAGAACGGGCCCATGGCTTTGTTGTTGGTCCGCATGGGCGCGGATCCCACGCTCCGGGATTGGCGGGGCTATACGGCCCTGGACCGTTGCAAGTCACCATCGCTGCGCCGCAAGATGGTCGAGCTATATCAGAAGGGCGAGCCGTTCAGGTAGCGCCTTGTCTTATCCCCGGAGCTCAACCAGTTAATAGAAGCCATAGCTGCGCCACAAGATGTTTCAGCTATGCCGGAGGCAGGGCGAGCTGTTCAGGTGACGCCTTGTCTTATCCCCGGTGCTCCAACAATTTTTAAGAGCCAACTAACTGCTATTTTCAGCCGTTTAAATTGCTACGGGTTACTTGCAGTACCACTGGGGATTTGGCAAATGTAAGTTTGCCATGCATTGCAACGCAACGCCAGAGGAGGATTCCGGGATTCTGTGACTTCTGCAGTGTTGCCCCATTCCACTTTTTGTGGATGGCATTTGACATCAGTTTTTGGGCCAATTAAAAGTGAGTCTCCTTCAGCTTGATGTTTGAGGAGATACAGGAAGCCCTGTTCTGGCAATATGTTCTTACTCTGCTGCCAAGATTGCAGACTAGGTCCCCCAGCTAGGTGCCCTTTCTCCCCCTTTTTTGGTTGGGAGGGTTCCCCTACTAAAATAAACTACGGAAAAAAAAGGGTACCCTTATTCTAACCTCTTTACTGGAGGACCTAGCAGAATAAGAGATGGTGAAGCAGGTGTGTATCCGCCTCTGCGCGATTTTGCGCGGCCGTTAGTGTCAGAAAGCTTAGAATGGAGTGCAACGTGTTTGGACTCCTTGAGCAAATGTCGGGGATTGGACATGGGTCCTGGTCATTTCGTTTTGGGAAGTATCAAACCAGTGTCATGGACATTTGAGGGGTTGCCCTTCAATGTTTCTTCACATTTGCAGATCATTTTGGATAGATTTGGGCGCGAAACGACTCACTGAATTCAATCCCGCGGTTCCATTCGATTTCACTTTTCACTTCCCGTTGAGGGATGAGCCTCGTGGCTCGTGCGTTTGCTTCGTATCGTCCAAACCTTGAAGGTGTGGCTGACTGCGAGAGCGAATGTCGATCTTTTTGAGAAATGGTAGCACATCAGCCAACATTTGCCCTAGGGTTCAGCCCCCATTAAAGTAATGGCCTTGGGACCCAATTTGGATGATGACAATCCTGAAGGGTAAACAATGGTGGTTATGTGAATCGAACCATTGTTTCAACGGTTGCAACTGAACCCCAGGCTTTGAGTCAGGCTCCGCAGTCAAAACTTCCGCTCCAAAGTCCCACGGCCTCGGGCCGCTGAATTTCCTTGGTTCATGGACGCAGCGTCCGTAGCCAGAAAATCCGCGAAGTGCTACCGGGCTCCGAATAGAAGATACAGTTTGCAACCAATTGAAACATGGCTTTTTTCAACACCAAAATAAAGGGAAACCACCATTTAGAAGGCAATGATGAGGTGTATAATGTAAGGATCCCTGTGCTATAGTGGGAGTCCCTTTGGTGTCACAGAAAGGAGCGTTTCCCCTCCCCCCGCCCCCCGTTTTTTCCACATGGCCTTGGACCATCTTGCCCAAAAGGCTACGTTTTCTTGTCCGGATGTTCCACCATCCAGTTGATGGGAAGACAGGCATGCGGAGTGACCGCGGCGCCAGGCTTCGTTCGGTAGTGCGAGAAATGTAGGAGGTGTCGCGAGTATGTCGGCCTCGGACGCAAGAGAGGTGGCAACTTCCTTTGGAGAGATATCCACTTCTCGTTCGTGCCGCCGGGAACGTGCCATGCTTCGTCAGTTCTCATGTTTTGCCTTCGACCAAGAGGAACACTTTTGGCAAAATTCAAGGCATGGCCTGAGACGAAAGCTTCCGAAAGGGAAGCGATGGCACCTTGGCTACTCAGA
>CAUJNA010000502.1:853215-875715 GCA_963377175.1 Effrenium voratum | reverse complement strand
TTTGAGGGCAGTTTGCAACCCGCAACCTCGAGCGCAATTTCCCGCAACCGAGCGCAATTCTGAAAAGTGTCAGCGGGTCCGTTGTCCCGCGACCAATAGCGCGCAAAGATATCCAGGTGCTCGAAAATGAAGATGCGCTCTCCACTGTGCACACATGTGACATATTGAGGCACGCTTGATGGGGGTGTGTGAGGTTTGGCGCCTCCAACATGCAATGATGCGCAAGCAAGGGCGCTCACTCGAGCACTTATTTGGCCTCGAGCGCATTTTGCCTAAACGAGCGCTTTTGGGAGAAAAGGGCACTTTTTCCCTCGAGCAGAAATTTGTGCTCGTTTGGGGGTCCAGGATGGTTGAAAAGAATGGAGAATCATCCCCTAGAGACATACCTTCTTTCGCTTTCCCCCCCAGATGTGGAAAATCGCCCAAAGACAAGCAGCCAGACCCAGAGGGTCCAAGTATACCTTCTAAGGAGGTACTTAGACCCCTTTTTACTCCCAAAAGCCATCCTCGTGAGGTACTTGGACCCTCTGGGAGATGAACAAGCAAGCAAACAAACGATTCACCTGGCGTAGAAACAAACAACCGACGGACAGAGGTTTGACCTGACGTTTTCTTCGTAACCAAAGCTGTTGACCTACTTGTCAGGGACCCCCGCGGAGCTGTCAAGGCCTGTGTTGCCTCAATGGGAACCTGGATGCATAAACCCTGATCGATTACTTGGTGTGTGTGTGTGTGTGTCCGTCAGTGGGGTTCATCTCTTGTGGAGGGCTAATACAGTTGTATTATAAACGCTATGTCCGATGTGTGGCGCTCAGAAGGCGTAACTCCCAGCCCCCAACCCTTGAATTCCTGGAGGTTTGTAGGGTGGGTTGCGGCCGTCTGTTTCTCCGGAGAAGTCGGTTGAGAGGTCATGAGGGATCTAGCTGGTATTGCCAGCCCCGAAGACGCATCCTCCCAATGCTTCATTAGGGCCAAGAAGGCCAAAGAAGGCTAAATGGCTGTGGTTGTCAAAACCGTTTTGGTTGATCACATTTTGGTTGGTAGGTGAATTCACCACCCATTTTAGAGCCTATCTTAGTGGTTGGATTGAATCGGATGTTCACTGGGGGTACGATTTGGATTTTGACCCTTGGCCAAATAACGCCTGAACGGTTTGGGGGGGGGGGGTCGTTAGTGGGGGTCAATTGCGGGCTCGTTCTTGGCATGTCCTTTGGCCACACACATTCAGGTGAAGGCTCGCATTCAAGAAGCTGAGAAGAAGGAGGATTGAGAAGTGGGGGGACTGCGTGCTCGGGCTTCATTTCATATTGAGATCCTAAGGGACACGCATGATTGATGGACCGTGGTTGAGAAAGAAAAGGTGTCCCACTAAAGAGGGAAACCTTCTGCAACAACCCGCTAACAATACAGGTTGATTCATCCAGGGTTGATATATGAATTGTGAGCCTATTCATGAGCCTGTTCCGCAAGTGCATACTCAATGTTCATGCAAGACAAGTTTGCAGTAATCGAGCAGCTTGCACGTGAAGCTGCACCAAAAGTGGCTGACAAGAAGTCTTCGAGTTCGCCTTCTGAAAATTTCGCATGTTCTCCGCGGTGAGTATACCAATGTATTAGCTCCTCGAACCACATCAGAAAAAAAAGAGAGAGAAAACAAAACGCATATGTATTTTTGCCCGCACAAACAAAAGCAGCGGCTTGTGCCATCTGTCACTTGGAGTTATGTTTGGGGTTTGATGCTTGAGACGGCCCCCATCTGCCATTTGTGCCATGGTCAACGCAGCCTGTTACTGGGGTTGGTAGGGATGGTCATCAACGTCTAATAAGGCATTTTGGCGACCAAGCTCCAGGTTTCGGGCAGCCATGACCCTGACATGAGTCTTGCCCATGGCACGTTTGGGCGTTAGGGCGCTTTCACGAAGTTGAAGTGTCCGACCTGAGGAAGCCACCAGGTTTCCTGCCGAGCTCGCTTGCGACCGGCAAGCGACCGTCTCACGCAGGGCTCGCAGGGTTCGCCGATTGGGGAGTTCACCCATCGAGGGGTGAAACACGGAAAAATCCAGCCTTGGGGCCACGGGGCCTTGGAACTACTTCTTAGTCCAGGCCCTTCCTCGTCCCCTACCCGCGTGAACAGGAAGCTGACCTAAGCGATCTCGTGACCAACTTAAGGGTGCTTGAACTAGGAGCTCTGTTTCGGGGTCAAGACGGCCCGTGACTAGTGCGTGCGTGCGTGCGATGCACGGCCCTGCTTTGGAAAAGACGAACAGTGAGCATCCCAATCCCCACTAAAATAGACTAAAATGGGTGGTGCACCTATCCCAAAATGGGATCCCATTGGTTTTGAAGCATGGCCATGTGGAAATCCGCCCTAGATCTCATGTTATTTTTGTTAGACCATGTCAATACCTGATTTTGATTATGGCTCTATCCGGATAGTGACCTTGGGGCTGTGGGGGATTTCTTCTCAAGCGTGAGGTCCCATCTTGGCCTGAGCCATATAAGATAGTATGAGATGCACACACGGAGTGAAGTGGAGTTTCACGCGCATTGCACCCCGGTTTTCTAGATGTTTCTAGTCCCATGCGGCTGATTATCATGTTTGGGAGCGGTTCGCAAGGCTTCGGTCATGGCTTCGTCGAAGCCATGTGGCAACTTGCAGCTTTGGCGACGAAGAGACTCGGAAGATGGCTTCTGCCAGCTGGGGTGTTTCTTTCCACATCTCGCGAGTCCATGGACGTCAAACTTGTTAGAAAGACCATTTTGGGGGGAAATCGAAAGTTCTGACTTTGTTTGGCCCTTCCACTCGAAGACAAATTTAATATTGTGGGGTGATTGCGTGTGCCAGGAATGGTCCAATCCGCCTGTGTGCTGCGTCCTCTCTCTCTGAGTCGGTTCCACGCTTCCCCTGTCGCTCCTTCACTCACCTCCACCTCCACCTCCGCTTACTCGCTCAAACACTCATTCACTCACTCCCTGACTCACTCCCTCAGTCACTCACTTACTCCCTCACTCACTCGCTCGCTGGCTCGCTCACTCACTCGTTCACTTATTCCTTCGCTCATATACCCTCACGCAGTCGCTCACTCACTCACTCACTCACGCACGCACGCACGCACTCACTTACTCACTCACTCAGTTTTACTCACTCACTTTCGTTCATTCACTTTTACTCACTCACTTTCACTCACTTACTTTGAATCCCTCGCCTTCACTCACTCACTTTCACTCTCTCGCCGTATTCACTTACTTTCAATCACTCGCTTTCACTCACTCACTTTCACTCACTCGTCTTATTCAGTAGCTTTCATTCACTCACTTTCACTAGCTCAATGTCTCTCACTCACTTTCACTCATTCATTTTCACTCACCCCTTACTCGCTGACTTTCACTCAGTTTCTCTCACTCACCTGCATTCACTCGCTTTCACTCACTCGCTTTCCCTCAGCCACTTTCACTCACTTGCTCTCACTCACTCCATTCCGCTTCACTCCACTCCACTCCACTCAACTCCGCTCCACTGGTGGAAGGTCTGCCCATTTTGCGTAACATTGGCTCGACTCAACAGCCTGGCGCTCGGTGAGGCCCATTTCAGGTGCAAAAAATGCATCCGGCATCGACCAACAGACCCCTCAATCCCTCAATTGACGGCACATCACGATGGGGGCAGCCCTCTTTTTTTTGCGACGGTTTCTACAGGTCAACAAGAAACCCACCACCTGGAAAGGGCATTACCTATGAGACACAGCTGTGTGTACGGCCTTTTGGTTTTTCTAGGCACAGGCAGTCATGAGAACATCCTGCAAGCTTCAGCTTTTTCGTCTTTCGCATTGCCATGGCGGGTGAGGCGCAGACTCCGACGGCGGGTTTGGCTTGCAGCAGTTCCTCTGTTTTGGTCTTTAAACTTCAGCTAGGTCCCCCAGTAGTGCCCCTTCTCTCTCCTTTTTTGGTTGGGAGGGTTCTCCTACTAAAATAGACCACAGAACAAAGGGTACCCTTATTCCAACCTCTCTGCTGGAGGACCTAGTCAGTGGTGCCCTTTCTTCATGTTTGCGGAGGGTTGCAGCATGTTCAGCAATGGAAGATGTGCGAATGAGCATCGATTCGCCTGCGAATTCTCCGCTTTGACCAACGATTTCAGATGCCTCGCAAAGGCTTAAAGGTGGTCGATTCCGTCGAAGACCAAACCACAGTGTTTCCTTCGTAAAGGGCTCGAGAGGGCAGTACGTACACAAATGGCAGTGAATGGGAGGTCCCTGAAAAGAGGTCGGTGGACATGAATACCCACCCAAATGATGTCCACCAAAGCGTCGGGTCCCGCATCAAAATTCACCAAGGCATTGCGCTCGCGAGTTCAACGCCTTCAAGAGATGGCCATTAATTTTAAGAAGGAACCACCACCAAAGTGAGTTGGTGGACATAAATCCCCCACCGTGTCCACCACAGGGTCCCTGGTCAAAATCCACACCCGGATCAATCGCAAAAGTCGGCCCCTCGTTTTGCAAAAGGATCTTCAGCGAGGCCTTGGCTGCCTAGGCAGCCACGGAGTTGATTTACACCGCTTGAATGTTGGTTTCATCGGCTAGTTGATTGTACCCATGTGAGCCAAACCCACGCGAAACGGCACGTCTTTCTGTTGCGCGGATTTCTCTTTTGGAGTGTTTTTTGTCGGTTGGAATCCCACAAGGAAGCTCCGCTGCGGTTTTGTTTTCGTATGTTGGCTATCTTTTAAATGGGAACTCCCCTCCCCCCCCCCCCAAATGTGTTTTTTCCAAAAGAAACCCCCAAACCGGGCCTCACAACACCCACATCCATCTATATATCCATGTGGTTTTTTGGCTTGGGGAGGGAATCCAAAGAGAATGCAAACATGGCGCCGTAGGGAGTGTGGTGAGGGGGCGTCCCCTCTTGCTACATACCCTTAGCCGTACTATGTTACCCATGCCCCAGGTTCAGCCCCCATTAACATGATGGCAAGGACCCAATTTGGATGATGACAATCCTTAGGTAAACAATGGGGGTCATATGAATCCCCATTGTTTTAATGGTGGCAACTGAACCCCAGGGCATGTGTAACCGAATTCGGAGTCTTTGGGGTGTTGCCCTTAACAAAAAAACAATGCTCCTTGCCCGCCTCAGGCCTCCAATGGGTCCGAGGAGACAGCAGTCAAGGGGACGGGCAGGTTGGGGCGGGGGGGAGGTTTTGCTGCTTCAGTCTTTGGTTATTTAGCTGTGGGTCAACACCAATGGTAGCATTTTGGGCTAGGTGCACCATCCATTTTAGTGGGGATTGGGATGTTCACTGGGGGTGCGGGATTTCGACCCATGGTCATTTGACTGTTTGGTAACTTCACTATTTGAATATTTGACTCCTTGATTGTTGGGCGGTTTGGCTGTTTGCCCAGTTTTCTTGCGTCATGGGTCCACGGTTGGCCGGCCTTAGCATTGAACATACTCAGCTGAATTGTAAGGGTTGCACCCCCACCCCTCGTCCACGCCCAAGGGGCAACTTGTTTGATACGATTCCCATGCGCCGGAACTTGCTGCGCAACCAGAAAAGCAGTAGGTTGGGGTCGCATGGAAACAACCTGCAAGAATGCCACCCCTTTTTTCAACTTGGTTCAAACGGAGACCAAGAGAGATTTCGACACATGCATTGGAATCCATTGAGTTGATTGTTGAAAGGGGACTAGACAAATGCCAACCATGTCCCTTAGACTCTGCGGTTCAATGCTAAGGATACCCCCAACCCAAATCTCAAGCACGGCGTTTGCAATTTCTGGTGTTGTTGTTTGGCTATTTCTATGCCAATTAGAGGTGACTTAGCAGACCTTGCCCTAGGGCCTTGGAAATCAGCAAGTCGCAGGCGGTGAGCAAAGATTGATGCCCGGACTTGGTTTCATGTCCGACAACTGGTACATAGTCGAAGAAAGAAGACCGCTGTTCTCCTTGAAATCGTCCCAGACCTTCATGCTTACGTTTCATGGTGACATGTTTCTTGTGTGGTTTATAGATTCAAGTTTCAAACACATCTTGCTCCCGTGTAATTATCTAGATGGGGCGATGCCATCAATATTTGCCTGGCCATGAAGTGTTTCACACCTCTGCGAGGATCGTGCGACGGTCGCCGGCCCTAGTGGAGGGGGCGCTGTTTTCTATGTCACACGGGAGTGTCCCCACCATTTGTGGTTCCATTTCCCTTTTCTAGATAAAATGGAATTGGGGCCCCCACCCCCCTCTCCCTTATGGTAGGGGGGATACGGGGAATCACACAGAGCGTATTTCAAATTTCGGGTTCGGTTGTGAGGCAAGAGGGAACCACGAGACATGTGTTTCTGTTCCCTGACCTGTCAGGTTTTCTGACACGGGCCGAAAGAAGCGGGAGCGCTTGGCCTGCAGGTTTCCACAGTGCCGCAAGTTTTTCGTGGAAGGGAGAAGGGGATTCGGGGTTCGGATCCTGTAAGCCCCTGGGTCCTTAGGTCCGGACTCCGTATGCCAAGGGGGAGCATCTTCGGATCTCTTCGGGGCTCGCCGAAGCGACGTAGTTCGCAGGTTGGCCCTGAAACCACTTCCAGTTGTTTGGGGCCTGATGCTCTCAGGGTTCGCTGTTGCTTTTTCGACCGCGGTTGCTTTTTCCACATGTGGTTCGGCTTCTTTTGGTGATGTGTCATAGACACCGAGGAACCGCGCGTCACAAGTTTGACCAAAAACGAGATCGGCCACTTTTCCTTTTGGGGCCCCGGGTTTTTGGGAATTCCCGACCTGGTTTTTGGACCTCATTTGCTTTAAGTATATTTGTCATTTTACCATGTTGATTACAAAGGGAATCTATCACGACTACTGGACGTATGTGTATGTTTTGAGTGGGGGGGCTGAAGCAAATGGATGCAAAAGGTGCCGCCAGTTGTTGATGATTTATCTTGGTGGCTCCCAGCCATCCGGTTCCTTAGCTTTTTAGTTCTTTTTAGTGTTTAGTGGTTGGGTTTTCCGTATTTCGCCCACTAAAAGTGAGTCAAACTTTTAGCGTGGGATCTGAGGACAGCCTAGTTATCTCAGGGTCATTCCCCTTTTCATGGTTGTCTTTCGGACACATTTTTTCATTTGTGCTTATTGTGGTTTAGTGGTTGAAATTTCTGAAATCCAAATCCACTTTGCTAAAATTTAAAAACCAATCTACAGTCAACCGAGTTAAGTGCAGTTTTCCAGTTAAGTGGTTGAACCCAGGGAATCCCTTCCGTCAACCAAGTCTTCTGGTTGAACCAGTGCCTGCTGGAGGAAGTGCAGTTCGTTGAGCACCAGGCGGGTTCATGGTTCCGACCCAGAAGAGCGGAGGCAGAGGTCCCCCAGCAATTGGTGCCCGACCTCTCACCCATTTCTTTTTTGGTTGGGAGGGCAAGCCCCTACTAAAATAGACAAAACTGAAAAACAGTTGGGTACCAACTTATTCTAAGCTCCAAAACTGGACCCAGGGCTAGAAACCTGCGAAGTGCTGGGTCTAAAGTCAGAACTTCTCGGATTTCGTTTCGAGGATGTCACTTTCGTGGACCCCCTGGTTGCGAGACAATGTCCACAGCCACACCCCTGTGTTGTCCTGTGATGAATGAACCTGCGATTTCCAGCCAATGACATGTATTTTTTTGGGGTTCCCAGATGGGTTTGGCGAAAGAAATACACACCTGTTGCCTCCCCAGTCCTAGAAAGAAGGCCAAGTGTTCTTTTACTTTCCCGCTATCTGGAGCACGCAGACATCTCAAAACAGGAATTGGGATCTCCCCAATGTTTTTTTTGTGGTTTCCTTTTTCGGGCTTTCTGGTGCTCAGGGAATCAGGGAATGACCCCTGTAAACCATCCAACTGGTGATTTCCTAGGGAATGCCTGGTTTCATGCCCACATTCCCTGAGCACCGGCAAGTTGGAGTGATGGGGTTTCGGACACTTCCGTGCAAATCCATGAGCAGAAAGCACATTGCGCGCATGTTTGTTGTCCTTTGGAGATCCATGGGGGTGGGGTGTGGAACATTTTTCACGCGTTTCAAGGCCTCTAGGTCAAAACAGGCGGTGTCCAACCCTGGAAAGGTAAGCAGGTCCTTCTGCAGAATCAGTTCAAAGGTATCCCTCCCTCCCGTTCCCACCGACATGGCACCGTGCCTTCCCACTGGAAGGAAGGGTACCCCCTTGTACGGAATGATTACGTAACTAAGGTCGACCCCCTAATATTTTGCCTCGTTGTCCGGTCTTTTGGTGCAATCCAAGGATGAACGGTGCAAGTGGGGGGGTTTGTCCAAGTAGCGCAAGCACGCCATTTGGATGTTCAACTAACTTAGTAAGTAGGCTATAACCATGGTGATTACTTGGGAAACTGGGGTTGGTCCCCTTATAACCATGGTTGCAACCTACTTACTAAGCTGGTTGAACATCAAAGAAAGGATTATTTTGTCCCGCAGGCAAAGTACCAGTCTTGCTGCATGAAAGGCAACACGCTAGAAACGGCGCCTGCAACAAGTGCTTTTGCTGCAGCACATGTATGTAGAATCAATGTTCTAAGCCAGAAACCTTTGTCATGACTGCTGGCTATGTGTCAGCGATCTTTGGATTCCCCAACTCAGTTCCAGGTTTTTCTGACTAACCAAGCTTTCTGTGTGAACACATCAGGAAGTCTTCCGCTTGTCAAACAGGAAGCGGGACGACCTTGGTATAGGGTGGAGGTGCAACCACATGCAGATGCGTCCGTGCTCATATTATGCATATCTATATATATATATCATGTATGTATGTATGTACGTATTTATATATATATATATGTCATATGCAGTGCATGCGCGTCAACCCAGATTCGATGGCACCTCTTATTTGAAGCCCGGGCTGGCATTTTTTTACTTCAGGAGCCGGGCCTACGGCGACGGCTGGCCGCGAATGGAGGCCTGTGGGATGTGCTTCCAATTCTTGGCTCTGAGAAAGCCCCTTCGGTGGGTCCACTCTACGATGCGAAAGACATAGGCAGTGCTACACATACAGGCGCACCACCATTCAGAAATTCATTTCAATCTCGATGCCTTTATGATTCACAGATACCGCCTACCAGTACAGCACTATTGCTGCACGTGTCCCTGATTAATCCCCGTGGGTGTCCTTTTCCAGGGTCACTGCAAGCAGACTTGGAGATGGAATCCGGGACCTGCGGGTGAAACCAGAGCTACGAGGGTGTCGCAGATGTGTCTTTGAAACCCCAAAATCGTTTGGCTCTTTGTTATGGGTGTCCTTTTGGGGTTAGATTGGTTAGAAATTGATGGGTTCCACTGGTTTAGATTGGGTTGTATGCCCTGTTCATTTACTGGGGCCCTCGAGTAACAGGCTCCCGCCGACCTTCCGCCGATCAGGCTGTTGGTCGGGGCTCTCTCGGACTGGCTCTCGGCATGGGAGCCAAATTGCTGCCTGGACGGCTTGCGCCCAATTCACATCAAGCTGCGTCCGACGCCAGTGCCCGGAGCTCCTCCCGGGACTAGCCCTTCCCAGGCTGACCGGTCTGGGACTTGGGACGGTTCTGGGGACCGATCCCCACGGTCCTGGGAGTCCCCGGACCAGTCCCAGGACTGGTTCTGGGAATCCACTTTTCGTGTGTTTGGGCGTGTCTCCAGACACAAAAACTCACCAATCACTTCATTCCAGTTGCATCCCACGCCGGTCCCCTCTGCAGGAGGCCAGGACAGGAGGCAGAGGGTCAGCGAATTTTCCAAAGGTCGCCTATGGCCTTTCTTCTAAGCGGCTTCGACGCAAGTGCAGCAGGAACTTCCAATAGAGTCGCCTTCAGCCAGGAAGAAGAAGCTCTGTGAAACGTGCGTCCGAACTGTTGGGTTTGTGGGTGGCGTCAAGTTGCTTACCTGGCCACGAGTGCCATAGCAAGGCACCGCATGGGCCGAGTCTCATTGGATTTTTAGACCGTTTGGCTGGAATTTTGAAGGAAACCAACAGGGAACCGTGGCCAAAGAAGAAGCTTTAGAAGCACAGTGATGGATTCGAGAACAAAACACGGTTTGGGGAGCTTTACCATAGAACTTGTTGTGGTTTCTTGAAACACGAGGATGTTGGAACAAACGCAGTCTGAACATGTTGAACCACGTAGTTGGCTCATCCAGGGAGTACTGCCCTGGAGGCCTTTGGGGCATGCCAGCTTCACCACAGGTTTCCTTGACAATAATGGCAACATTAATTGCAAACTATTTGGAGAGATCTTTGCCCACTGTTGGTGTACATTACCTTTGGCTATGGTTCTGAATGGTACACGTTCCATGCACTTGGGTAGGCATAAATCCGCATGTGTCCTGCAAGGTGTCCACCCAATTTAACATCTCGGCTGAATCCTTGAAAGGACCACAGCTCAGGGGTACTCTCAAAGACGTTGCGCACCCCGCTTGGCTGTCTCTGTTTGGTAACTAAGTAGCCTCCGTTCAGAATCCTGCTTGTTTTCAAACGGCACAAGAAACGGCCTTGGCTCCACATGGGATCCTAGGGTCATAAACTCAGTACCCATGCTTCAGGGGTGCTTGTACGTCCCCCTTTTACAAAATTCTTGGGCAAATGAACCCAAAAAGGCCTGCTGATCTTCATAGCCCTCTCCCCCAAAGGGGCATTCACCCCTCTTCGTGGAAACCAGGGAAGCCAAGGAACCGGTATGAACCAGTATGTGCTTCCCTTGGATGTTCAGGAGGTTCATATTGCCACCCAAGCCAATGGCGTTTTCGGAGGCCACACTGCCGAGCCTCCGATCTCGAGCTCGCGGCAACCTAGCCCAGAGCCCGGCGGTCCACAAAAAATCGCCGGAATCGAACTTGCGATCGGTGCGAATGCGGGGAACGTGACATGGAGTCTGACCCCAACCATCCAAGTTGCCAATTGGTGGCCTAGGGGAAAGCCTGGGGAATGAACCCCTTCCCTGAGCACCAAGCTAAAGATGTCAGGTGTAGGGAGAGATAGAAAAGGGGGCCAGGGCAAGGAAGGCCCTTGGGTGCCTCCTTCTGACCTTGATCCTCAAAGAAGTATGACTCTATCCAAATTGAGAACCAGAGAGCAGATGCAATCAACTATCTACTTGTTCCCCAACAGCTGAAAGCTTTGGGTCTTTTCCCAACTAAACATGAGAGTGGTTCGGGGCAGCTTTCAGGGAAGGTTCCGGAAGGGTTCCGGTGCTGTTGGGGATACCAACTGGGCGTATGGTTTTTCTTTTTTCTTCCAGTGCAACTTTCGGCCGCAAAGGGTTAGAGCCCCCAATCGGGAGATGTCGGGACCCTTGGCGCCGGCTGAGACTTAAAACAAGCCCCCCCCCCCCACCCCCCCCGCCTTCTCCGCAAAGACTATAGACATCTCCACTCAGCCCAAAAGTTCCGTTAACTTCCATTCGCTGAAGCCCCCTGGAAAAAATGAACATATTTCCAGTAGTGATAGATTCGGTTTAAAACCAACAAGGGAAAGTATACAATATTCTTAAGCCAATGGAAGTTAAAATCCTTGGAGGATGGGTTTTTTGAGGGGCTCACTATTAAGATTGGCCCGGCAACTCAGCAGGTCTTGCTTGTCTTGTCTTGCAGTTGGGTGGAAGGCAGACTCTTCATTGCCGCATGGTTGTCAAGGTCTCCCCCAAACGGGCCGAAGCAGCCCTGATAGAAGCTTTTGCGCACAAACTCCTGCACCAGGAATACATGAAGCAAAATGAATATCCATACAAGTCTACCAACCCGAGAATCGACCCCATAGCCCTGGGAAGTTCCAACATTGAGGGGGCCCTTGACAGAAATCACCTCCAAACATGTCTCCCCCAAAACATCTGTTTGGCTCAAACAAATGTACAAAAGTGGCACCTTGCTACATGGAACCAAAGACTAGCACCTGTGTAGCACTAGCCCTCTTGTTTTGCGCCACAGATGAGTGAGAAACTATTTGCCGAATAACTTTGGGGCCGAGTTTGGGGTGTCCAACTTGATTTCCACCAAGTAACAGATGTCAAAATTTGAGGGACAGCTTATTGTGCTTGACCCCCCAGATCGTTGACTCTCCAAACTTCCCCGAACCTTACCCCCTCACCCTGTTTCCGTCAAATGCCCTAACTTGCAGCCTCAATGCGTTTGGAGGAAAGCAAGGGGAAGGTTTAGTTGTGTTTCCGGCGGGGAAGTTGGATCCACAAGGCGAGGAGATCCGAAATGACGGGCCGTGTTGAAGAATGGGTACGTGTCAAGATAAAGAGACCCCAACAGTGGCTTCAGCGTTCCGTTTGGTTTCCCTTTACATCAAGGTTAAAGGGTACCCTCAAGAACACACACCCACATACAGGGGTCGCTTTATCCCATCGCACGCGCACACGCGCGCACAACCGCACAACCGCACAAACGCACAACCGCACAACCGCACAACCGCACAAACACACAACCGCACAACCGCACAAGCGCACAAACGCACAAACACACACAAGCGCACAAACGTTCAAGCCCACAAGTGCACAAGCCCACATTTCCACAAACACACAATCACGCAAGACTCACAAGCCGCACAAACACACAAACACACAAAGACAAACACAAAAAACACAAACACATACACACAGACACAGACACAGAGACACACACACACAGACACAGACACAGACACACACACAAACACACGCACACACCAAAGACACACACACACACTACAACATGCACCCACGCACGCACGCACGCACGTACACACACACAAACAGACACACACACACACACACAGAGGCACAAAAGTCACACACTTACACGAAGACACACACACACACAAACACGCACTCTCACAGACACACGACGACGACGACGACGACGACGACGACGACGCAAGGACGACAACAACAACAGCAGCAACAACAACCACAACAACAACAACAACAACAACAACAACAACAACAACAACAACCGTAGCAGCAACAACAACAACAACAACAACAGCAGCAACAACAACAATAGCAGTCAACAACAACAACAACAACAACAACAACAACAACAACAACAACAACAACAACAACAACAACAACAACAACAACAACAACAACAACAACAACAACAACAACAACAACAACAACAACAACAACAACAACAACAACAACAACAACAACAACAACAACAACAACACAACAACAACACCAACAACAACAACAACAACAACAACAACAACAACAACAACAACAACAACAACAACAACAACAACAACAACAACAACAACAACAACAACAACAACAACAACAACAACAACACCAACAACAACAACAACAACAACAACAACAACAACAACAACAACAACAACAACAACAACAACAACAACAACAAACAACAACAACAACAACAACAACAACAACAACAACAACAACAACAACAACAACAACAACAACAACAACAACAACAACAACAACAACAACACACCAACAACAACAACAACAACAACAACAACAACAACAACAACAACAACAACAACAACAACAACAACAACAACAACAACAACAACAACAACAACAACAACAACAACAACAACAACAACAACAGCAACAACAACAACAACAACAACAACAACAGCAGCAGCAGCAGCAACCACAACGACAACCACAACCATAACCACACCCGCAACCACAACCACAACCACAACCACAACCACAACCACAACCACAACCACCACAACAACAACAACAACAACAACAACAACAGCAACAGCAACAGCAACAGCAACAGCAACAGCAACAACAACAACATCAGCAACAACAGCAACCACAACACCATAATAACAACAACAACAACAACAACAACAACAACAACAACAACAACCAACAACAACAACAACAACAACAACAACAACAACAACAACAACAACAACAACAACAACAACAACAACAGCAGCAGCAGCAGCAGCAGCAGCAGCAGCAGCAACAGCAACAGCAACAGCAACAGCAACAGCAACAGCAACAGCAACAGCAACAGCAACAGCAACAACAATAGCAACAACAACAACAACAACAACAACAACCACAACCAACAACCAACAACCAACAACCAACAACCAACAACCAACAACCAACAACCAACAACCAACAACCAACAACCACGACCGCAACAACAACAACAACAACAACAACAACAACAACAAGATCAGCAGCAGCAGCAGCAGCAACAACAACAACATCAACATCAACAACACAAGAGCAGGCAACAGCACAACAACAAATCAGCACGCAGCAACACACAAGAACACACAAGAACACACAACAGCACGCAACACACAACAACACACAACAACACATAACAACACATAACAACACATAACACAACACACAACACACAAGGCACCACGCAACAGGCAACACGCAACACACACAACACGCAACACTCAACAAGCAAAACACAACACACAACTCGTAACATGCAATACGCAACACACAAACCGCAACCGAGAACCTATAACACGCAGCACACAACACGCAGCACAGAGCACACAGCACTCAGCACTAGGTACACAGCACACACAAACACACACCACAACACACAACGCACAACACAACACACAACCACAACTCGCAACACAGAACACACAACACACAACACACAGCACACAGCACACAACGCATAACAGACAACACAACACACAACACACAGCATTCCCTCAAATTCTGAGTTTGTCCTGCTGTTTTTCCCCATCCCAAAATTAAGTGTCTCCAATTTTAGGCTTTCCCTTCAAGTTTTGGGGCACGCCCTCAGCGCTCGCGATCGAAGGCAAGATTAGTTGGTGGCGGCGATCGTGGCAGGCCGGAAACAAGCGGGGCGGGTTCAGAAATGGTCTAAAGAGTTGTAGGTGTAAAATATGATGTTTATATATATATATGTTAGTATTGGTATGCGTGTCCGTTTAATGGAGTCTAAACTTTCTTCTTTGAAGGGAAGTCAAAGGGAACCGCCCATTGTACGAAGGGCTGAATGATCACACAAACACATGATATCATCCTCTGACCATGGCGGTTGGTGAAGAATTGCAGTCCAGAACCCCATTCGGGTGTCTCCTTTTGGTAACCTTTGTGAGGGTGGGTTTAGTGGGAAGCAAAAGAAACACCGATGCCATTTTAAGAGTCCCCCATCCCACTTTGAGACAAACCATTCTAGCTATTATGCAAACCCTTACCGTACAAGTATGTAAGGGCAATGCTGGTTTTTGTGGCAACCAAAGGCAAACCACTCCTTGGGCTGGTATGAGTAGAGTTTTCATCGTAGACCTTTTGGTGGATATCATTTACACGGGGAATCATGTCCACCGCCAGCCTTTCTTGAGGGGTTCCCTATTGTTGAGAAATGCGTACTGTATCTCTCAAATTAAGACGGTATAAAAACACATACTCATTAGGGGTCCACAACTCTTTGTTGACATATCCCCCAGTTATGGACATACCTCTTGATTGTTGTTGTTGCTTTCGTGTCTCTTAACACCAGTCTGACAACCCCAATTTGGTGTGCATTTGGGTCAATCAACAATCGCACCAGTCTCTTTTCGGGCCCTTGCTTCTAGTTCAGGGGATGGCTGCCTACACACGTAGGTATGTATATATATGCTAAGCACTTCCTCCAAAACCTTGCCTTCGCTGCAAAAACACACACGCACACCCGAAGTCTACTTGTTTGCAGCTATAATTGTACACCCAAACTCTCGCGGGATGTCAGCTGGTTTCAACAGATGGTGGCTGTTTCTTGGGGCCAGGACGGCGCGTGGGTGCTGCTAGAGGCAGGAAGTGTCACGTGTGGCTTGCCTCTTCTCGTTGAGCGGTGTCAATAGGACAGAAATAGGAAAGCACAAAGGGCTGAGCATGCCAGGATAAATGAGGGGCTTTGTATTATTAGGGGGCATTGGCCTTGAAGGGGTAACCCCCCTTTATGAGGCTTGTCAAACCTTGATTGTTGAATCAACATCAAGACGACAGGTTTTGTTCACCTATGCAGGGCGCTTTGGAGAGATCCTGATTTCAGGTGTGTGAACTCTTATTTGAGATCTGTGGCCTTTTTCTGGCATTTTTGTCATTTCGGGGTTTCCCGGGGTGGTTTCATTCTTGGGCCAAGCGGCACCCCCGCTAAAACCGGACCTCTTTTGGATTGGGAACAGCAAGACTTATAAGCTTTTTGGAGGGATTGGCCCCCGAAACCTTTTGTTGCCAGGAGCCCCGGCTGATGTCAAGAGAGGGGAAGATGTGAAACGAAATGTTTGCCCTTGATTGGCAACCCCCGTCCCCCCTCGAGGTTGACAAGGTCCAGACAGGGTCTTGAAAGCATGTGGCGCCGGCTACCTTGAGATTGAGAGACTTCGTATTGAGGTATTAGAAATCTGTGTTTGTTTTTTTTTGCAAACTACGAAGTGTTTTATTCTTCTTTTGTTTTTCTTTCTTTTTTTTCCCGTTGGAGTTTCGGGAGGCCGGGCCAAAGGTCTGAAGGACCTGGTCTGGCGGTTACTCTCCCACCCCCCCCCCCTTTTTGGTGGCATTTGCATCCATGTTTTGAGGTCCTTTTTTGGGGCGAAGTTCTTCGCCTTTCCGCACAGCTGCGTTTGCCTTTGTGTCGTCCGCGAAAGGGGGTTTTCTTGCTGGTTCGATAAGGCATGAGAATAGGAGTGACCCCCAAAAGAATCATCTTTAATTTAGTGTCCTTTATTCGGGAATCTTCAAACGGGTCATTCCCAACACCCGGAATGGTCATTCATTCCCTGCTGCGCACCAGCGAGTTTGGCCGTTTACTCAGCCTGATTCGTGCAGGTATTTTGTGTTGGTAATCTGATATGAATGCCTGGGCAGGGAAGCAGCGATGACCTCTTCTCGAATGTGGAACTGGTGCTTCGCTTTTCAGGTTGACTTGCTAGTGTTCTCTATGAGCTGAGTCGGATCCGGCGTGGCGTGGGTGGGACATTGTCAGAAAAGACCAAGAGGGCCTTTGAAGTGAGGTAGACCTCCATTTGCTTAAGAATATGTTTTATTCTCCCTTTATGGTGTTGAAAGGAATTCATCACTGCTGGAAATATTCCGTTTTTTTTCTTCTTCTTTTTCCTGGGGCCTTAACGGCCCCTTTCTTGCTCCTGAGAACTTGCAATTGACAAGGCTGCTCAAGATATGGGTCCCGAAGTCAGGGGAATTTTACAAAAAGGGATGCCTAGACGAGGTCCCGATGATTGAGACATACGTCTCTTCGGCTCCCCCAGACCACACTGACGCGATGTCCTTCGGTGTTGAAAGTCACATTGCGCTTTGGTTTGGATCACATCCATCGAATCGGTTCAGAGTCCCTTAGCTTCGGAGGTACTTAGACTCCTTTTTACTCCCAAAAGCCATCCTCATGAGGTACTTGACTCGACCTGAGTTCTCTTTTGGGCGCAAAGCGCGCCAAAAAGTGCTTTGCAACCGCAGAACACAGTCTGGACCTCCCCTTTTCGAGATGTCCTACTAGGTCCCCCAGTAGTGCCCTTTTACCCTTTTTTGGGATAGAGTCCCCCTGCTAGAAATAGACTACAGAAAAAAGGGCACCCTTATTCTAACCTCTCTACTGGAGGACCTGGTCCTTTATAAGAGGAAAACTGAGCGATGCTGTCCACTTCGCCGAGACGAGACGGATTTCTTCAGGTGGCGTTGAGCATCGCGCTCTTCGTGCTCTGCACCAAGGCTCAAGTGGCGGATGTGTTGAAGAGGTGTTATGAAGCGTTTATGGGCTTCCACTTGCTTTTTTTTTTTTAATCTTTCCCCTGTTGGTAATCTATCACTACTGGCGAATATGTCTATTTTTTCCAGGGGGCTTAAGCAAATGGAAGTGGTGTTGAGTGTTGCTAGAGCGGTTTAGCATGATTAGCATGGTTTACAATTCAGAAAGGCAGATGAACAAGGATGCCGGGGTCCGTACGGCGATTAAGAGTTGTTGAAAGACTTTCTCCTTCCAACAGCTGCTTTTTCCTATGGCCCAAAGCCAAGTACTGTCCAAAAAGCGGCTGGGGCTGGAAATAATAAGTTGGCCTTCCTCGGGACCCTGACTTTGGACTTCCAAAGCAAAGCGTTGGCCCCATCGGAGCCCGAGGGCTTCCAGCGAGATCTTCGTTTTTCGCTTGGAGAAACGGTGAACACATCCAGCAGCCTCTCAGCACCCCGTTTACCCAGGGTCCCACGCGAAGAGCTTACCACGAAGAGGGGCCCATAATTTTCCGCACGAAAGGGGCACAAAGGGACGCGTAGAAGCTCAGAACAGGGCTCCCTCTCAGTTGTGAAAACCTTATCCAGCCAGTGTAGCGCGGTCCAATGTCCTGCATAACGGAAGGGGGGTCCGACATGATTTTGCTCGAAAGGGAAATGTAGAAGCCCTCTTCGAGCGGGTCCAGTATCATTTCCTACAAGGGAAGATATGTTCGGAGTTCTTGCAAAAGCGAAGTGTAGAAGCTACATGTGGCGGGGTCCAACATAAATCTCCAAAGGGAAGTCTAGAAGCCCACTTTGGGTCCAGCATTCTTTGTGTCACAAGTTCCTCCATGGATATATTTTTCAATTTAGTTGCACATATCACCTTTTTAGTGGTTTTCCCAAATGGTCACCCCGTGGAAAGGATTTGATCAACCCCCCAAATGGCCATGGGTCAAAATCCAAATCGATTAGCCCCCAGTGAACATCCGATTCAATCCAACCACTAAAATCGGAAGCCTAAACTGGGTGGTGAATTCAATCCCCACTAAAATAGGTTCTAAAATGGGTGGTGAATTCACCCAATCCAACCAAAACGGGATACAAGTGATTTTGACAACCACAGCCATATCCTAAGGAACCCTTATGTATGCCGGTGGGAGGGAAGGTTTTGGGCTGAGCCACCGCCAAATGTTGGGCTGCACCGAACACCTCGGGGCCTCGGCAGGGCGCGCTGGTCGGGCAGAGCTCCGAGGCGAGAGCAAGCCACCGGATTGGGCGTGTCCTTTCGAGGGCCCGCCCAAAGTGGTGGCCTTGTTTCTTGACTGCTGGGCTGGAAAAATCAGACTTGGACTTTGTTGGTGGAAGTCAAGTTGGGAATTTTCCGTACTAAACCCTTCAAAGAGTTGAGCACTTGTTGCAGGGGGAGAAACTGCAACCAAGATTTGTGGCTTGCTATCAGTGTTCCTTTCGTTCGTTCAGTCTGATAGAACTATGGCATCACAACATCACACAGACGTCATATCATGACGTAAAGCATGAGCACTTGGCAACATCAGCACTTGACAACACTTGACATCAGAAGTTCATTTCGACCATGGCCTCCTTGAATGAGCGTGTGAGACTTTTGGAGCAGTCGGAGGAAGTCAATGAAGCATGGGCTGATAACATTGACAGTAGGCTGATGGACATCTTCGAGAGACTTAGGATGGCCAAGTTTTGCATGCGAGCAGGCACAAGGAGGAACCCTCAAAAAACAGTCAACCACATTTCAAAGTTGATGGGCCGTACGATTGCCAACCACAGACATGCTGCTCGGCGCCATAGCAAACTGCGCCTACCGAACATCGTTTGTGCCAAGGCCAACACATCTTCATACACCAAGCTACGGGTACTTCCCCATTCTTTCCAGGCATCCTTCTTTCTACAAAACCACCCAAAACCCTGCAGAAACAGCTGGTTTTTGAAAAGAACGATGGTTGAAAAGAATGGGGAATCAACCCCTAGAACCAATGATCTACATTCTCGAGAGCCGGTGCAGTTTCAAGCGCTAACGCTGTCGGATTCTTAATCCTAGTCGTCCATCGTGCTCTTTGAGTTTGCAGTTGAGCGGTAGATGGCACAACCTCCCCGTGTATTTGGGTTTCATCATCCTCTTTACAAGGGAATATGGCCATGGGTCAAAACCCCGTACCCCCCAGTGAACATCCCAATCCCCACTAAAATAGGTTCTAAACTGGGTGGTGCACCCACCCCTAAAATGGGATCCCATTGGTTTTGAACCATGGCCAGATGGCCATCCACCTCCCTCACGGAGTTTCAGAGCCATGGACCCCTTTGTTGGATCTTGAGGCTGCGCAGCTGTTAGGGTCTCACCCTAAAAGGGTTTGTTGATCGTGTGAGAACAGGGGGGGACCCACGCATGGTGGTTGACTTGTTGGTCTCCCTTTAGCAAAATCAGCTCAAATAGTGTTTGCTCAACCCTCCCATCTTGGAAGTTTGGGAGTAACAAACCTTTGGTTAATTAATGATTTTGTATGGGGCGGTTCATCCTTGCTCGGTTCAAATTGTTTCATGTCTGCCATTGTTCGATGCTCCCGCCCTTGTTCAATTCCTTTGAGACAATCAACCACGTATCGTTCGATCTTTTTGGAATCCTTCTTGTTCGATCTGGTGTTGTTGATGCTCCATACCACCCTGTGTCCATGATTTTTTCGGGTGATTTTAGGCCATACCACCCTGTGACAATGATTTTAGGCCATACCACCCTGTGTCAATGATTTTTTCGGGTGCGTTTGGTTTTTACTTTTGGTCCTTTCTGGTCCTCGTTTTGATTCCTAGGCTCCCCCCCCTTTCAGGGAGACATGAACGACAGGGTCCTCGATTCGCTTAGTTCATGGTTGAGGCAAACAGGTTATTAGGCCCATTTTCTGAGCCAAGGTCCCGTGCCAAGTGATCGGGTACCATTCACTGAAAAGGTGTCCCTCTTAACATAATCGTGGAAGTGAAGAAGTTTTGAAAGACTACCCTTCTCTTGAACGGCCCTTTATCCACAATTGTTAGAACAAGGGGGACAAACGACAAAGGACACTTTTAGAACGGGATGGTTTACATGCCCCTTGTGAAGGAATGTCCAACGGTACAGTAGCCAACCCATGCGCACACTTTCAGGAGAAGGCGAGGAGCTTCATCCTGCCAGATGAGCAGGCTCGATTTGTTGTCATAGGCGTCCTTTTTAGGTTAGTTTGGTTAAAAAATGATGGCACTGGTTTAGATGGGTTTAGTTCCATTTACCAGGCCCATCTATTTTTCCAAAAGGCCACCTATGTTTGTTGTCGGAAAGACACAACTTGAGTCGGGGTAGTCGGATAAAAAAAAGGGGTCAGGTCACACGATCATTTGTGCAGTTAGCCTCCTCTCCAACACGGAACCTGACTGATTGAGGGGTGCTGGTTTGGACAATTTTCGTTTCAATTCTCAACAAGAGGGTAATCCGTTCCCCCTATTACTAAAGGTCTCCCTATAATAATAAATGGGCATGGGTCAAAATTCAACCACCAGGGGACCACAGGTTTTAGTCCTTGTTTCCATTTACCGGAGTTCCATTTTGGGTACCTATTTTTGACCCACTCCCAAGTAATTGTTTCCAAAGTGGGGGGGGGGGGCGGGGCGCGTTTTATTGTTAGGGGGAGAGGGTTACCTAGCTGGAGAAAATCAAGTTGTTGGGGTGTGCTCGGGGCGGCCGGCGTGAGATTCAGCAGCCTGCTGCCTTCTCCGTCGGTCAGGAGTCCCTCTTCAGAGACCCTCTTCCCCTGCTTCCTCCAAAGGTTGTAGTTTCATTGAAGGAACAAGCAACTGTTTTCTTATTCGTTACAGTTTCATTGGAAAAAAGTTGCTGGAGGAACAGCAGAACTACCTGGATCCTAAGTCGATGTTTTCTTTTCCAGCAACCGCGACTGCTTATAGGGTGAAGTGTGTGTGCGTGTGTGTGTGTGTGTGTGTGTGTACGAAAGCGAACGCAACTTGGCCATCCAGGTGCCAAATTCCCACTTTCGAAGCAAGCGACCCCCTGAGAAAACCAACGGATGCTGGGCAACTCGATTCCTATCGGGCAACCCAAGAGGGGCGAAAAGAGCTGCGGGGCTGACGCGGGCGCTTCTTAAAGATGGGTACATTTGGTCTCCCCTAAAGCAGGACATGTGCAGGTGCACCCCTCAAATGGCAAGGCTGGAACTTCAACCGTGACAATGATCATGCTGGATTCGAAAACGTCGCACCCTATTCACCTGACTCGGGTGGGTTGGAGGTTGTGCAAGTTTGTGTTGAACATAACAGGTGTGTCTTTTTTAGTGGACCCCAAATGCTGCGCGGCTTCGGGGTTGTAGTACAACCTATGGGTATGGTTTTTTATTGTCCCTGGAAAAAGATGGCGTTCATGTGATTTTCCTTCAAAGCTACGAAAAAAAAGGGTGCTTTCGGCCCTCAAACAAAAGTAGTCATATAAGCCTTTGTAAGGTCACAGGTCACCTGAGCCGCCCTCAAAACCCAATCGAAATTGGTCGACTTCGACCAACCCAATCGCTAGCATTGGCCATTCAGCTCGGACATGGAAGTGGAAAAGACGGGTTCGGCCGTCGACCTCCTGTAACGGGTTTTGGTCCAATCTTAATCATCCCTTCGATGTCCGGAACGAGGTGGCCCGGAACTGCCAGAAGGCCCTGCGATGCGTGCTGGTGGTGATTTGTTTCACCACGCCCTGGCTCCAGAAGCACAAGCTCTTCGAGCGTGCCAACGGCAACTGGCCCAACATGGCCACCTAGCAGCAGG
>CAUJNA010000502.1:705715-845715 GCA_963377175.1 Effrenium voratum | reverse complement strand
GCGTGGTTTGCAGGAGAAGAACATCTGCTCAGGGCCGTTGCTCGGCTGGCGTGGGCCCGAGGTTTCGGTTTCGCCGAATCAAGCGGCGGGTTGCAGCGGCAAAGCGGCGCGGGAGCCACAAGGGAACTTAGCCTAGGTCCCCCAGCTAGGTGGCCTTTGACCATTTTTTTTGGGGGAGGGGTCCCTTACTAAATTAGACTACAGAAAAAATATGGTACCCTTATTCTAAGCTCTCTACTGGAGGACCTAGTAGCCATGGAACGTAGCGGGTACACATCGAGGGGTCTTTGCCGCCGGGAAACCTGAATGAGTTTGTTTACACAATGTGTAAACATTCGCTTATCTCATTGGTTCTGTTCAGAACTTGTCCAAACTCACGAGAATCCGGCGATTTCCCGCAAGCGATTGATCTGTTGCTGGATTGCTCCGCTCCCGAAGTGGAGTTGCGGGAGGTTTCCGAGCTTTGGAGTTGAAGTTTCCTTCCACGTAGGTGTGGCTCAACATTCAAGAGCTGGGGCAAACCGCAGGTGTTATTCTTTCTTTCCATCCAAGGGGCACACAAATTGGTACCACTTTGAGCTTCAAAACGACTCGTCATTTCGGATTTCCCCACCTTTCGGATCCAACTCCGCCGCCTGAAACCCTCCAACTAAACCTTGCTCCCTGCGCTTTTCTCCAGAGAAGGCCTGAAGGCCGCATGCTAGGGTTTGTTTTGGAAGCCGGGTGAGGGGTGAGGCGCTGAAGGTTTGGATACGACTTCAGGGCTGCTGTTTTCGTGGATGCTGTCGAGCCAGGTTCTGACCCCCCCACTTCAGAAGGAAACCGGCAGCTGCATGTTTAAATAATTCGGGTTTCTCAAGATGGCCCGGTTCGCAAGAATCCAGTCAAGATCATAGCTGCATCTTGAATGGTTTAGCCCCTTCCATTGGGTTTCACGAAATGCGGACCAGAATCAAACATGTTGTGATTTGTGGAATATTGTGGTGCGAAAGCAGGTAGAGGCCTAAGGTTCAGCCCCATATATCGCAGGTGCGGACAAAGCTTGCTTGACCAAGCCTTTGGACAGCGAAAGATCCGATGTCAGAAAAATATGTTTGGTGCGAAGCACCTAGCCGTGGCGTGGAACTTTGATTTGCCGGTGCAATAGGTGGGTAATGACCATTCCAGGTGTTGGGAATTAACTTTTTTTGGGGATTCCCGAATGAAGAAAACCTGTTCTCGTTTTTGGGGCATTCCATTTCTTATTCCCTGCCTTCCATATTCCCTGCCTATCGAACCTGCACTCACTTGCCCAAAGCGAATCGACCTTTTGACCCTTTGGTTTCCCCTTTTTAGTCAAATGGCCCCAAGAGGTGATCACCACCTCAAATTTCCGGGTCCCCTAATCCCTAAATGGGGCAGTCGCTGCTTTTTCAGCGAAAAAAAACTGCAGAAACCGTCCGCGCCCCGAATATTGGACCCTTTGCCCCTAGGTATCTTGCTGGTGCTCAGCAGGGAATGAGGAAATGACCGTTGTAACCCGTGGTTTCCTTTAAGGGGACTTTTGGGTTCATTCCTACATTCCTACTGAGCACCAGCAAGTTATCCCGTATATAGTGAGAGCAAGTTGAGGATGCTTAAAAACAGTTTTTTTTCTCCCCCCTTGTTGGTCTTAAAGGGAATAAAATTCAACAGCATGATAAGTCATGGCCCCATAAACGGTGATCACCATTTATTTCTGAGTCACCTACATGTTGTTTTTTCTTTCCTTTTGCTTCTTTCCCTTGTTGGTCTTACAGGGAATATTTTCAACAACATGATTAGTCATCTCCCCACAACTTGGTGATCACCATGTATTTCTGGGTCCCCGAAATGGGGCAACTGAGAGCAAGTTGAGGATGCTTAAGACCATGTTGTTCTTTTTTTTGTTCCCTTTGTTGGTCTGGGGCAACGAGCCAGTTGAGGACATCTTGGTTTCCCTTGGTCTTAAAGGGAATCTTTGCAACTGTTTTTTTGAACCACGAGGATCATCTTCTCGCTCGACGTCATGGCCAACTGCGGCTTCATCTTGGGCTTCGCCGCGGGCAGGCACTACTTCAAGTCCACCCAGCAGGCGACGGGTGGCGACGTCCGAAAGCCGAGAACCGGAAGCCGAAGACGTCGCGCGGGCGTCCGGTCGTTTCGCCTTTGGGACGGGGGGGAGCGAGACAAGTGAGGCAAGTGAGAGAGAGTCAAGATCTCAAGTGGGTTGAGAATCTCAACTTGGAAGGCCAAGTGAAAATTAGGTTGGGTGGTTTCAGGTCACAGCCAACCAAGGGCAACGTGGTTTCCAATCCGAGAAAACCAGAGCTAGAGAGTCAAGATCCCGAGTTCGACAGTCCGAATCAAGGTGCTTTTTTCCACCTTCGACTTGTGAGACGTGGCAAAAGCAGTGATTGTGCTTGGGGAAACAGCAAAAAGCAAACAAACCGCTCATCAGTGTGCTTTGAATCATTTTGAATCAACTCGGGGGGGGGGGGGAAAGCAACACAAACTCATCAGCACCCCCCCTCTCTGCCTCTTGGGACAGCAAGGCCTTGACTGCTGTTGGTTTGGATCTTTGGACTTCAACTTTTTGCTTGAAATCAAGGGGTTTGTCCGTATTAAACCCACAAAAAGCGAGACTGGTTTTTGCCGAGGGGCCGTTGCAGTAACCAAGTTTTGAGGTGGTGTTGTTTTTCCATGGCCATAGAGAAATCGCCGACCCCAAAAAGATGTGGGCATGGGTCAAAATTAAACCACCAGGAATCGGACCGCAGATGTTCGTTTCCATTTTTCCATTTCCGCGGGCAGGCCATTTTGGGGTTACCCCATTTTTGACCCGCAGTCATATCTAGCTATATCTTCAACCACTGTTTTTGTTGGTATTTTTTAGGGGCGCAGTTTTAGGGGGCCATGTGGCCACCGGGCCACCGGGCTCGAGAACCGGGGGCTTTGCATCGACCAAAGCGGACGTCAGGAGTTCGCAGAGCAGAAAACGTCCGAAGGGCCCAGCGCCACCGAGGCGGCGGAAACGCGGCAGTCGATTGGTCGATTGGCCCCGTGGTTTCCCAAATTGAGTCTCTAGGTCCCCCAGCGAAAGGGTGCCCGACCTCTCACCCATTTCTTTTTTGGTTGGGAGGGTTCCCCTAATAAAATAGACGACGGAAAAAAATGGTACCCTTATTCTAACCTCTCTACTGGAGGACCTCGGTGCGTGGTGCAGAGGTGCATTTTGCTTGGATATTAGGACTTTAACTTTTTGCCAACTAGTGGGTTTTCCATTAAACCCACTACAAGTTGAACTTTTAGCAGGGGAGCAGAAAGCAACCGAGGGTGTTCCCAAAGGGATTTTCCTTTACAGCCACCAATAAAAATGGGCACCCTCGAAGAGCAGGTTGGACCTTCCCGCCTTTGGTTTTGCTTTGAGACCACCTTGTCCTTGTTGGGGGTTGATGGGAAGCTGCCCTCCAACCTCCAAACCACCAAACCAAACCACTAAGGAATCCATGTTTTGAGGCAGACCTAGATGGATGATGGATTCATGGCCAGTATCATTGCTACTAGCGCTGGGACTGGTTTGGCTGGCGCTGGCGCTGGTGCTGGTGCCGGTGCTGGACCGTCCCAGAGGTTGATTTCCGTGCATCTCTAGTTACAAAGTAACCATCACGAACCTAAACAGCTTCCTGTTGGTATCTCTCTTTCTCTTTTTCTCTCTCTGTTCTCTTTCTCTCTGTCCATCTTTCTCCGTTTCTCTCGCTTTCCCTTTTTCTCTTGCTCTCTTCCTCTCTCCTGGCTTTCTCACTTTCTTTTTTTTTTCTCTCTCTCTCTCTCTCTCATCTCTCATTATCTCTTTCTCCGTTCTTTGTTCCTCTTGTTTTCTTCATTTCTCTCTTTCCCTCATTCTCTGTTTCTCTCCTGCTCTCCTGCTCTCTTGTCTCTCTTTCTTTTTCCCACTTTCTCGCTTGCTCTCTTTCTTTCTTGTTCTCCTGCTCTTTTGCTCTCTTGCTCTCTTCCTCTCTCTTTCGTTTCTGACTTTCTCACTTTCTCTTTTTCTCACATTCTCTCTTTCTCTCTGTCTCTTGCCATCTTGGTCTTTTGCTCTCTTGCTCTCTTGCTCTCTTGCTCTGTTTCTGTATTTTTTCCTCTCTTTCTCTTTCTCACTTTCTCTCTCGCTCCCACTCTCTCTCTCTCTCTCTCGTCTCTTTTCTCGTCGAGGGTGAAAGGGGCGCAGGAACAAACACCTTCCATCCATTTGGAAGACACCAGGGCACGTCGGAAAACGGCCACAGAAGCTTTGTGTCCTCTTGCCTTGGCATTTGCCACAAGATGGCGGCATGCATACTTTTTCTCGGGTGGAATGGGGGTTGATCGGTTGGTCCGTAAAACATGGGGTGATCATTTGGGAAACCACCATTGAAAAGATTTCACGAAGTAGGGAATCACCATTCCAGGTGTTGGGAATGGATCATTTGGGAATCCCCTCCCGAAAGGAAACCTTGGAAATCGGCTGGTCTTTAACTCAATCTTTATCCGTGCCACCCAGTGGCTTGCTTCCCTGTTCAACAATTTGTTGGGGAGAAACTCCTTAACCGACTACCACAAAACAGGGTGCCCGTGTGGTTTCCCGACCAAACAGATTCGAGGCCCGCGGCTTGGGGTCGTCTTTGCACCCGACGCGACCGTCGATCGCCTCGTTGCAGGTGGCCGCCTGGGCGGCGGAAAGGAACGAGGAGCGCCGGAGGCCCAGCGCTGCTTCCGGCGGGTGCGAAAGGCCCAGCTGGTGCGAAATCGGTCGGGGGGGGAAGGGGAGAGGGGGGGAGGGGGGGGGAGGGGGGGTGCATGTGGGCCTTTTGGATTTGCCCACGACGAAATGAGATGGTCTTTTAGTTCGCCCCAGTTTTTCTTGCTGGTGCGATGGGCTGGGAATGTGAAATGGAATGAGCTGGCCGGGGATTCCCGATTAGAGGAAACCACCAGTTGGAAATTAGAAATCATTCCATTTCTGATTCCCTACTGTGATTCCCTTACGGGAAATTACGAGATGGTTTATAATTAGGGGTCATCCCATTTCTCATTCCCTATGGCACTAGCCAGAAAAAGGTCAGGCGGTTAAATTGCCTGGAGGTGAAAGAGTGAAAGAGGTCTCAAATTGGTTTGGCGCCCTTCCCCTGTTGGACTTCAGTCGGCAAATATAATAGGTCCCCCAGTAGTGCCCTTTTTCCCGTTTTTGGGGGGAGGGTTCCCCTGCTAAAATAGCCTACAGCAAAAAAAATCGGGTACCCTCTTTCTATCCTCTCTACTGGAGGACCTAGATAAAAGCGTGGCTTGCCCCTTTTTCGGGGCCCATCCACTCGGGAAGTGAGTGGCTGCACAAAGGCTTCCCTTGAAAACTCACCGAGGCCTTGGAAGGCCAGACCGGAAGGTTTTTTGTTTTTTTTTTCGACATCATTTAGACAAAGAAACCTCAGGGATCAGAATTTCAATTGGATGGACATCATGAAGTCAAAGAAGAGTCAGTTGCTTCGTGTCCAGCTCTTGAGGTTCCCTATTTAAGTTCATAGCCGCTTGGTCACAAATTTGGCCCTTAGGCTTGGCCCTGGTAACCATGGGTCCTTCTTTGGCACGAATGGACTGAGGCTATAAACCTCCTACAGATTTCATGCGGTCCACTTTTGGGTTTGGTTCAAAGGGAAAGGTTATACACCTCCTGCAGAGTTTTCGGGGTTTCTAACCTCTACAGGTAGCCAAAGTGGCCAAGCGGATGCGCAGCACTGGAAACCAATTTGAACATTGGTGGCTGTGATTCTTTTGGTCGTTCCACTTTCGGGGTTGGTTTAAAGGAAAACCAAATGGACACCACCCATTTTGGAGGTTCCCCTATTTTGAGACAAACCCACATCACCTTTGGTTTTGAACTTGTGATGTGATGGGATTGTGCCCCAGAAGTCGCAGCCGCTGGGAGGGTTAGCTATTTCTACTAACCAGAAGGTCGTCGTAGAAGGACAGCCTCAGGAGGCAGTGCGAGCCCCCGCTGGTTTTTGCCAATCCTGTTCGCATGTGTTGTCAAGCAACCTGCTTGCCTGTGACTAGTGACTCAGGATGGTTGAATATTAGACAAAGATTCCTGGAAACCAACTTGGGAGTTTGGCATTTGTGTGGCTCTAGTGAGGCGCACCCCAGAGAGAGACGAGCAGTTTCATTGTGTGTTCCCTCAATTTGAAGAATTCAACGTGTCCTGTGAGCCTCACAGCATTGCTTCGACGTTATGCGTTTTGATTCAGCAGGCCTGCGACTCCTTGCCTGTTGAGTTGGCTTGTTTTCACAGATCGTCAAGGTAACCCAGACTAGGTCCCCCAGTGCCCTTATGGGGGAGGGTTCCCCTACTAAAACAGACTACAGAAAAAAAATCGGGTACCCGTATAAAATCGTCCTCTCTACTGGAGGACCTGAGGCTCTGGACATCGGACATAGTCCACATTCACATTGATCCTCCGAATGGGTCAAGGGCAAAGCTGGGCCCAGGCTATGGCGGTACTATGCCGAGGCATGGGAGGTGAAAGAGCGAGCGACCTGAGTCGTGAAGCAAAGAGGCTTCTCACAACAGCGCTAGGGCCCCCAGTAGTGCCCTTTTACCCCTTCTTTTTGCGGAGGGTTCCCCTACAAAAATAGACTACAGAAAAAAGGTACCCTTTTGTTGTAACCTCTCTACTGAAGGACCTTGAGGGGGTCTCAATGTCAAAATGCTGAGCTCACTCCTGGAGTTCCTGAACTTTGTACTTTCCCGGGCCAGAGTAAGCCGCAGACAAGAGGTGGACTTTGTAGTTTTTGGGTTTGGATCCTTTTGGTAAAGAAGTTTCGAGTGCCAATCCACTCCTTCGGAAGCTGAAGATCCCCTTCCGATTTTTCGGACACAAGGACATGCTACTTTAAGGACGCCGGCGAAGGTTGACTTTGGGGGTCAGCTTCGGCTCCCAGGAAAGGGGAGCCAGGATCTGAGCGTTCTTGGCGTTGGGAATGAACCGTCTGGGGATTCCCTTGAAGGAAGCTGTAGGGGATGGCTTATAGGGGGTCATTCTTTCTCATTTTTTTGCTGAAGAACCAGCAAGTCTGTGTAGTGGGTGACAGGGAATTTGTTTTTGAGGGTGTAATTTTGTTTGTACCTGTTTGGGGGCTCGCTCATTTAGTTTGGCCGCGCAGGGTTCGAATGACTGTCTTTCCCCCCTACCGGACCCTTGCTGCCAAGAAGCCGCTTGCATGGCCCCAGTCTCTGGCCCGTCCCACATAACCTATGTTGGCTCTCTTGCTCCCTTGCTTGCCTGCTCACACACGCTTGCTTATTCGCTCCTTGTGCTTGCTCATTCCTGGTCTTGCCCCTGTATGCCTTCCTTGCATGCGCGCTTACATGCCTCCCAGCATGTTGCCTCCTTGACAATGTCCTTTGCGTACACTTGCGTTTGCTTGTTTGCCTTCAGCTTGTCCTCGTGTTGCATTCTGGTGCAATTGCCGAGCAATTCGCCTTTGCACATCCTTTTCGGCTGCGGGTTTCTGGCCAGTCCCCGGTCGTCCGGCTCAACTTGTTTTTCTTTAGTCAAGTTTAAAAGGTTTTGGCTGGTTTAGTGGTTGGGTTGTTTCTTTTTTCTCACCAAGAGTTCCTCACTTTTAGCGGATCTGCAAACGGAGAGCAACAGGTTGGTCGGTTTTTTGCCGCCAGGGCTCCTCTCGAGACCTTGCGCCGGCCAATGGATCAGCCCCGCCAGGCCCCGGCCGGCCCGGCCGAAAACTGGTTGAAGTGCCGGACGAGGTCTCGGTGGATTTGTCTCGGTGTCCCTCTTGGAGCCCGCAGTGAACTGGTTCCCTTGAGAAAAAATGGGGGAATCTGAACTGATCAAAGAGTCACCTAGTTTAGTTCACTTTGAGGGAGTTTGCAAGCGGGTGCTTACCAGGCTAGGTGAACTACACTGGGGTTCTTTTGTTCAGGAGTTAGTGGCGGGTGGGTGATGTTGCAATGGTACGCACAAGGACCCCTGCACATCATCCAAGGTATGCCCGCCAGGTGGTTCTGTTTCCCCCCCCCCCCCCACAGTTCAGTTTGTGGAATGGACCCCCTTTCGGATGGGCTTGGAAAAGAGAAACTAAGAGGACGTCCATGAAACTTGTCGACTTTTCGTCGCTCCCGGCGTCTTTTTTCTTCTTTTGTTTCCAAGTCCAACTGGTTTCTCCCAGCACAAAATCATCAACTTTGTGCAAGGTACGCTATAGTCACTCGGTTTTTTCCCCCCTTTTTTCCGGGGACCCCAAAGATTGTGGTTGGCCTGTTGGTTGTTTTCCTTTAGCCACCAAAAGACGGTTACCCTCAAAAAAACAGACCCTTTTGGACCAAGCAAGGCCATTTTGTGTCCGATTCGCCAAGTTGCATTTTGTTCAAATAAGAAAATCAAAGAAACACCCGATGGCTTTTGTGACCGCGCTCTGGATACGAAGCGTTCGGGCTAGTTTTCTTTTGACATGTTGAGTTTTGATCAACAGGAATGTAATGTAATGGTAGTTGAACATCGCAATTGATACTGATAGGAGTACTAACATGGATTGTCTTGCACATATTCAGCGGGGTTTATTTTCAGTGGGGATTTCTCGAAGTGGATAGGGAGGTTCCCCAACAGTAAAGTAGTCTTTCAAAGCCCTCCTGTCATCTTCCATAGTGGTTATTGAAACAAAAGGATGTTTCTTGCAGGAAGCAGGGAGCTGTTTGTTTGTTCTGTTCTTCTTCTTTCTTTTTTTTTTGGGGGGGGGGGAGAATGGCAAGGATTTCGGTTGCGTTGATGATTGTTTCTTCTGAACCGTTTGGGTCGTTACGCCAATTTGTCTTTTGGTGGGCATTTTGAGGCGTGACCAAACAGGCCGAATCATTTGTTCAGGTTGTTTTTGGGATTTGGGAAAATGTCAAGACCTTTTCGGGTTCTTTCGCGGCCAGAGTTCACTTGCGAGATGAGGGCCCCGTACCTGGGTTGATATGCTTTAGCAGACGAACTGGTCAAATACCCTTCTAGTCATGGAAGCTGACGATCGGAGGGTTTTGAACTACTGTCCTTGGGAAGCCCAAAAAAGTCCACTTCCATGATTGGAAGAAGGGTGTGATATTTGCAGGAAAGACCATCGCCGGATGTTCTGAAAAGCGACTGTCAGGTTACTTCCCTTCCAAGCTTTGGTTTAGCTGATTCCAAGATTGTTGTTGGCGAGCCAACCGAGCCATGCGGTTGCCTGCTTTCATTGCTTCTTTGTCGGGAACCCTCATCACGAGTCACGAGTGTCCATTTACAAGCCCTGTCACACCCTATCGAGCCCTACAAGGTGCATCGACCATGCAACGCGGGGGTGTTGCAACTGTATTGTGGATAAAGTACATTTCTACTTAGGATTGGCAGGACCCCATTTATTTACCTCTTCCCAACAATCAAGGGAGCGGATGTGTTTGGGCTTCTAAAACCCTGTCAGCTTCCATGATTGTTGGAGGGAGGGTACTAAGAGACTTGGACGACCGTTAGAGGATTTCTTTGCAGCGACGACGGCATCATCGGACGGTTAAGTTAAAGATTGGGACCGGGAACTCCCAATGCTTGGTCCGCGCTTGGTTTCCTGGGGCAGCCCAAAAGTTGGGGCTAGCCCTGGCCTTGAAAAGGACACCCGGACCAAAAAAACAACACACATTTTGTTGGGGGAGGGAAAGGGTCCCCCAAAAGGACACCAGCTTTTGGCCCCCCCCCCTCCCCGGCCAAGGGTGACGACGAGGCCTGGCGTGGGGCGTGCCCCCGACGCGACCTTCGAAGGATTGTCCTAGCTCAAACGACCTCATCTGTTTCATGGGTAGAATTGACCTCCCAAACATGAGACAGCAAGGTGAGGCCGCCAAAGCGCAAAAGCGCAAAAGCTGGATCATCCGCCTTGCGAATTGATGCTCTACCATGACTCAGGTGTGGAAATGATTTCTCTGGGACGGTTCTTGAGCGCCAGCAGGTCTTTAGGAACAAGGATCAGCCAGGTCAACCAGAAATTCGGGTGTTTCTTTTGATATCGGATGCAGCGTCCTTCTTGCCCCCTTTTTCATGGTCATAGGTCATACAGGTAGCCCGGTAGCCCCCCCCCCTTTTGCGCCCTTTTGCGTGGTCTTGGTCTTGCGGTTGGGTTGTGGGATGGGTTTCGGGTTGGTTTAAGATTGGTTTTGGTTTTGGTTTGGGGTTCGGATTGATTCAGGGCTGGGGTTGGTTCAGTGCATTGAGTGCCAGGGTGGTTGCGTAGCGGTTCTGGCCTTGGCTTATTGGGGCCGGGTATGTTTATGTGGCTGTGTTTGTCAAAACCGTTTTGGGATCCCATTTTGGTTGGTAGGTGAATTCACCACCCATTTTAGGTTGCCTATTTTAGTGGGGATTGGGATGTTCACTGGGGGTACGGGATTTTGACCCATGGCCATATATTATGATATAGCCCACATAACCAAGCAGAGGCGGCCAAGGTGTGCCTTTGACGGGGCTTGTTTTAAGCCAGTTCTGTATGTGCCGCTCGAACCGAATGGGAGCCAACAGATCGGAAAGGAGACAGGGTTGTGTGTGTGTGCGTATGTGTTTAGAGACCGCCTTTCTGGAAAATCAATGAGGCTTACTGTCCTCTTGCAACAGCCTTTTAAGAAGTATGAAGGGGCTGGCCCTTAGAAGTTGTAATAGCTTCCTCTCGAGGGTGCCAAACGTCTCAAGTAAGTATTCCGCATGAAGAACGCGCTTGAATCCATTGGGAGGGCCCAATTGGGTCACCAGCCGGCTTGGTGTCACGCAGCACGAACAACCGACCCTGTCGACCCCGGATTTGTCTCAACCCGGAATCCTTTTTGGGGGAAGTTCTTCTTGAATCAAGGGGTGTATTCATCTGTTCCCATCAGGGACTCCTCAAGTTGACGCGTAACACCCTTCCTCTTGACTTGGGCTTCCCCACAGGTAGCCTTTCAAACCCCTCCGCTCAGCGCCCATGCTAGTGGCAGCTTGGTTGGTTGTGACATGCTTGAAGACGTTGGCAACCAGCCATACTGCATAGCTTTTGCATGTTTACACTCTTCAAAACGGGCTGAACCAATTTCGTTGAACCAACTTCGTCGAACCAATTTTGTTGAACCGTGGACTGCCTTGAGGAAGTGCGGCAGTTTGCGGATTTTATGGGAGATTTGCAGAGTTCTGCGGTCAAAAGCGGTACCTTTTTTTCTGCACCACACAACTTTGGATTTCTTTGGGGCGCCGTTGCATGCTTGGATGATAAATTTGTAGGCTGCACTGAGGCATTGAGCCCCGAAAGCTTCCTGATCTGTCAAAGGTCGTGAGCATTGCAATTCAGCATTTTTAGGAGTTTCAGTTTTTTTGCTGCAAGTGCTACGATTGCCCGAATGTCCAGTCAAAGGCAAAGCCGTGTTTTTCTAGCTTGTGGTTGGAAGGGAGCCCAGGGAGCCGGAAATCTCCAAGTTCGCCTTTTACAATGGAGCCTTGCGGAGCTACCGATCAGAGTTCTGTGAGGACATGGTCCGTTTTTCAGCTCCTGAGTTCCTGGACTTGAGTTTGGATCCTTTGAGTGGGAAGCAAAGTGTGGGTACTTTGGCTGGCTCAACTCTGGCGCGATAAGAAAAAGGGCCGCCCGGAAACGGGTGGCTTTCCAACGCCAAGGAAAGACAGCCCCCAAGTGACGCAGCTTCTGGATTGGTTTTTTGAGGGTACCCTTTTGTCTGGTTGGTTGCTTGAAAAGGAAGTCAAAAGGAACGTGTGGATGCACTTTCTTTTGTTTTTGTGGATTTTCAGAAACCGGTTGGATAACTTCATCTTTGTTCTTTTCTTTTTTGTTGCGGGGCGTCCTCCTATTTTGGATTAACTTATGACACGTGTCCGACTTTTTGATTGGGGAACCCGAATGTTTCTCCGATTTGAGGGACCAGTTTGCATTCTGAGGGACCTACGGACCTCGAACCATAGCTGGGCGGCAGCTAATTGCCTGCTCACGAAAGGTAGCCTCAAGGAGGCTAGCTTGAGTTTCTCCTTGTGTTGGCAAGGCTAGCCACCCACCCCCTCCTCCGACCTTCGACTCCCCCTGGTCCGCCCTCTGGCCCCCCCCCTGCGTGCCTGATTGGAAGCTTCGCTCCTTTTTCCACTCTTTTCGCTCACCTCGCTTCACACTTCGGTCCGCTTTTCGCACCAAGTCACGGTGCACCTTGTCCCTTGCTCGCTTCGTCAGTGCCCCACTTTACCTGGTCAACGGGTACTTCCCTTCTTTGCGGAACGGAAATCACGTCTTAACTTAGTCAAGCTGTTGAGCTCCATGCGCACCTAAATGGTATTCGATGCAAGCCCTTCCTTTTTTTACAGGACACATTAGGAGAAGCCTTTTTATCGCACATTAGGGGGACCACTCTACGGTATCTTACCTTTCGTGTCTTCCCTTCTCAAGTTTTATTGCCGCTCGGCCCCCTTGTAAAGAGGAAGTTTTGCAGCGAAGGGCCAGGCCTTCTGCCTTCGGCATCTTCGTCCTTCGGCCAGGACGAGCAGCTGTCGCCAAAGCAGTGCCAGCTGCCGCTGCGGAAGACCAGTTGGGGGATCCGGGGCTTTTCGGCTTGTCGCGTTTTTTTCTTCTTTTTGGTGTTCGGTGTTCGGTTTTGGTGCCTAGCCTTAGACCTGGGTGTATTTTTGTTTCGAAAGTGGCGATTTCATTGGAGCCCAGCAAAGGGGAAATCGAGCCCTTTGCGTTGGAAGCATCAAAGGTTCTTATTGGTCTCATGCAATGGCCCGTGCAACAAGTTAGACACATCCCTTGTCCTTTTGGGGGGTTTGCCCACCAAGGATTAGGAGGGGAGGCGATATGGGAGGTTTGGTGAACATGACCAGTAGTCAATGGTTTCCTTGGGAGCAATTACACAAATTTCCCCACAACCGGGGATAGCGGAATAGCAAGCCTTTACACCGGATTCCGGATACCAATTGGCCATTCTAAGTACCAACTTGACCATGCGTTTTAAAGTCTTTCACCCTGTAGCAAGTGGTTTGATGTTTGGGGGGGGGGGGTATCCTAGTATAAGGGACCGTGTTGCAGGAAAGAACCACGCCTGGGTTTGCCTCGAAGATCAAACGGCACTTCAGGGGTCAATTTGTGGCCCTTCTTGGCTTCCTTCATTGTCCACCAGGCAGCTTACCCTGCTACCAATTTCCATGGAACCTGACGCGCGGGGGTCTCTTTGAAAGGCAAATGTTTTAAACCAGGACCCCCCGAACGCCAGGTTCCGTGTTACTTGGTGGGGAGGGTACTTGTGCCCAATCATGGCCAAGCTGAAGATCAACAAATCGGAGTTTCGTTGGCGCCTTGTGCCGAGCCTTGAGCGAGTGATGCGAAGGGACTGATTCCGCGCGGCCACGGTTGGCTTTCTTTTGGTCTTGTTGGCATTCTGATCGCCAACTCGTAGTCCCTTCCATCCCCGGAAATGGCCACGGCGTGGTTTTTGAAGTCCACAAACTCGAGACAGCCAGGAGGGTTGACACAATGGTTTCCCGTTTTGGGGAATGGCGCTTCGCCAGCGGGGGTCGCAGAAGCCGCCCGTCCCGGAAATCTGGTGGTTTGGGAATTTGAACCCCTGCTAAACCACCAAACCACCAATCCAAAAAACTAATCCAAGCCACCAATTGGAGGGAAGCTGAGTGTTGCCATGTTTTGGCAGCTCAGGGCAATGCAGATTGACTGGCACGGCTCCTGATGAATGTTCCTTTCGATAGCCTTTACTGGTCGGTGAATGTTCACCTCTCGCCTGTTGGACACTCTGTCTCACTGGCAGACAAGCGAGTGCAGTTGGAAGTATCACGATTGATCCGGATTCATTGCGTGTACTGAGAAAGCCTTGCTGCTCTCTTGGCCGATTCTGGACTTCTCGAGGGCGCACAGTTGCAACTGTCCCAGGTGATACTATTTGTTGACTCTGTTTTCATTTCTATCCAGCGCGTAGTGATGGTCAAAAAGTTGCTAAAGGTGGCGCGCCTTCTGACAAGAACCTGTGGCCCCTTTTCCCACGCCCACTTTCGAGGTCGAATGGCAAATTTGACGCCTCGAGTCATTGTTTGACCTCAAACGGTTTCCCTTTGAGCATCGAACCTGGATTGCGCCAGCCTAATAAAACTAAGCACTTCCCTTTTTGGTTTTTCATGGGACCCGCTTTTGGGAGTCCCCCAAAAAGACATTTGTTCAAAGCTGACGTTTCCTCAGCGACAGTTTGGGTCGCCAACAGGAACAAATCACGCGGCTTCTACAGACGGATTCCTGAGTTTCAGGTTCACGAGCCTCGGGTTCTCCAACAAAATTATACTGTATATTTTGGCCTGTGTGTTTGTGTGTTTGTGTGTTTGTGTGTTTGTGTGTTCGTGTGTTCGTGTGTTTGTTTGTTTGTTTGTGTGCTTGTGTGTTTGTGTGTTCGTGTGTTCGTGTGTTTGTTTGTTTGTGTGCTTGTGTGTTTGTGTCTTTGTGTCTTTGTGTGTTTGTTTGTTTGTGTGCTTGTGTGTTTGTGTCTTTGTGTCTTTGTGTGTTTGTGTGTTCTGTGAGTTTGTGTGTTTGTGTGTTTGTGTGTTTGTGAGTTCGTGAGTTCGTGTGTTTGTGAGTTCGTTTGTTTGTTTGTTTGGTTGTTTGTTTGTTTGTTTGTTTGTTTGTTTGTGTGTTTGCGAGTTTGTGAGTTCGTGTGTTCGTGTGTTTGTGTTGGTGTGTTTGTGTGTTTGTGAGGTTGCGTGTTTGTGAGTTTGTGTGTTTGTGAGCTTGTGAGTTGGTGTGTTTGTGAGTTGGTGTGTTCGTGTGTTTGTGTTGGTGTGTTTGTGAGTTCGTGAGTTCGTGTGTTCGTGTGTTCGTGTGTTTGTGTGTTTGTTTGTTTGTTTGTTTGTTTGTTTGTTTGTTGGTTGGTTTGTTTGTTTGTTTGTTTGTTTGTTTGTGTGTTGTTTCTTTGTTTCTTTGTGCGTTTGCGAGTTTGTGAGTTCGTGTGTTCGTGTGTTTGTGTTGGTGTGTTTGTGTGTTTGTGAGGTTGTGTGTTTGTGAGTTTGTGTGTTTGTGAGTTTGTGTGTTTGTGAGTTTGTGAGTTTGTGAGTTGGTGTGTTTGTGAGTTTGTGAGTTTGAGAGTTCGTGTGTTCGTGTGTTTGTCTTGGTACCTTTTCTGGTTGGTGTAAAGTGAAACCAAAGGCAAGAAACCAATTTCAAGGGTCTCCCTTTGACATGCGCCTTTCGACTGGTGTGGTCATTCAAACCAAACTAGGTCATGGTTATAGAGTGAAAGCATTGTTGTTGTATTCCCGAGGTGTCAAGCAGCTGTGCAAGGGGGAGAAGGCCGCCACCTGAGCGAGAGAGCAAATGTCGGAGAGTTCCAGCAGAGGGTCCGAGTCATGTTTGGGTACGTGCTGCATTCGGTTTTCCCTTTGGATTCCCTTTAAGCACCGACCCAAAAAAAGCGGGTACCAACCAAAAACACCGAAGAACGAGAGCTCTTTTCGAGTGTTTGTTGGGGGTGGGGGGGAGTTTTCATGGCTTGCAGTTGTAAAACTCAGAAAAGAAGCCTCCATAGCTTTTGAGCATACGGACCCCTAAATGAAAGGAAACATCATGGGAGGGTTGGGGTATGCTCAACGGTGTGGAGGGTTCGTGGATTTGCAGATCTCAGCTCTCACAAGCTTCTGCCTCAAAATGAGTTTGCATTTGTTGTTGTTGAGCGCCTGGAAATGGGTGGTTTTCAAGGTAAGAGCGCCTCGCAAATTGTGAGACAGCCTCAAGCAGGACAGCGGCTTGTTAGGAGGTGAGGTGAGGAATGCCACATATAAGGGGAGTCAGGCAATACATGTACATGTAATATGTGTCGACAAGTTAGATGATTAAATAGATAGCTGTGTCTTTTCTTGTATAGAATATAAGTTATGTATCCGATAGCAAGAGGTGAGCCACAATCAAAACCCGGGTAAGTGCAGATTAATAAGGGACGATCCCAGCCATAAATAGCTGCAGATATCCGCCTTCTTAGTTCTTTACATGGTTCTGGGTCAACCATTTTTGTACCGCCCTCTCTCCCTTTTTTTTGTGGTTGCCCGGTTGCCCCACTAAAAAGGGTCTTCCCCCAAAAAGGGCTCCCTTTTTTTCCAGGGTCGCTGAACTGAGACGACCTCCCCTCCCAGAAACAAGGCCACCTCTGGCGCCCTGGCCCTCAGGTGGACCACGGGGAGATCCTGCGGAGCTACGCTGCGTGGGCTCTGCTGGGGCTGCTGCTGGCTGGGTCCCCGGGTGGCTCAGGAACCGAATGGGTGTGGATCAAAAAATGGTACCCAAATGGGAGCCCTGGTAAATGGCAGCGTGGGCAAAAACCTGTAGGGTCCTGGTGGCTTCATGTTGACCCATACCCAAATTGCAGGGTGGGTGGGTGGGGGTGTGGGGTGGGGTGGTGGATGGATGGATGGATGGATGGATGGATGGATGGATGGATGGATGGATGGATGGATGGATGGATGGATGGATGGATGGATGGATGGATGGATGGATGGATGGACGAACGGTGGGTTGGTGGGTTAGTGGGTTGGTGGGTTGGTGGGTTGGTGGGTTGTGGGTTGGTGGGTTGGTGGGTTGGTGGGTTGGTGGGTGGGCTGGTTGGTTGGTTGGTGGGTGGGTGGGTGGGTGGGTGGGTTAGTGGGTTGGTGTGTTGGTTGGTGGGTGGGTGGATGGATGGATGGGAACAGACGGTGGGTTGGTGGATTAGTGGGAGGGTGGGTGGGTGGGTTGGTTGGGTGAATTGAATCAGCAATTATAACCAAACAGAGACGGACTACTTGGCTTGTGGTTGACTTGGGTGTTGGGAATCAAGCGAAGCAACTTCCTACTCGGATGCCAAATCCTACCCAAGTTGGCCACAGCCCCGCGGAAACAGGAAAAAATTCTCGACGGCCTCACGCACCAAACTTGCCCACACCCAGCCACTCTCAGCAAGGCTGCGGCCTTCTTTCCAGTTGCCTTTCGCTCTCTTTTTAGGAAAGCATCGGCACCCCCCAAGGAGGATTGTTGATTTGGGTTTGTCCCAAACCAGAGTGACACCCATTTTGGGTGGTTTCTCTTCGGTTTGCCTTTCAAACAACCCCAAAGAGTTTTTGCTAAAAAGAACACGCCCATGTGTTTCCAAGAGAATGGTCAAACGGCAGCAAAAGGCGCACCCTGGCTCTCGTCGCCAGATCTCGGCCCTCGAGTGCTGGTCCCTCTCGTACTGGGAGGCGCGAGCGCTTTGGGTGGATGGCGATTGGCTTTCTTTCGCTTTCCCTGTCCAAACGCGTGTGCGCCAATCGCCAAAAGTGTTGTGTGCGATTTTTGTGTTTGATGGTTTAGATGGCGATTTCAGAAGTGTTTGTGTGCGCGTGCTTGCGTAGTAGGCGTGCGTAGTAGGCGTGCGTGTCTCTTTCTTTGTTTTGCAGCCTTTTTCGGGTTTGTGTTGAAGGGAAATCAATACGACACCGCAAATTTAAGGGGTTTCCCGGTGTCGACACATGCCACACGCCCACACAAACGGGTTGTTCAAAATCAATCCTTAATCCTTCCAGATGGTGGTGGCTTCCTGTGTTGTTGTGGTGTCTTGCAACGAATTGCGGACAGGGAGGGATCCATCCTTTTTGAAGAAGCCAGTTTGGGGATCTGACAAGACTCGCCTTTCCATTTTCCTTTGAGAAACCCACGGCCCCCAAAAAAGAGCCAGAGACCCTTTTTGAGCATCGGCTTTTCAAGGCCTGGGCATTGGGAGGCCCGGTGCTCCAGAAACTTCATAGGAAGGATGTGTGGGATCAAGGGTTTTATCCCCACTTCCGTGATACAAAGGAATCTCCCCCTGTTTTTTGGGGGGCTAGTCTTGGGGAATCCTTTTTTGTTGTATCACAGAAGTGGTCATTTCCCACAGTCCTGGAATGAGATGTAGGCATTTGTTCTTACACGTCCCAGAGGCCGGAATTCTTCGACCCCACTTTGGTTTTGGCCTCTTCCTTCGAGCTCGCGTCCTTGTCGAGCTCTCGGGTGTGGATGTCTTTGAAGCACCTGGCGTAACCGAAACTGGGGAGCCTTGACGCCTTCATGGCCCTTGGGCGATTTGGAGGGTCCCCCTATGTTTGGCAAGGATCTGAATTCTCACCAGTGTTGAAAGGCTTTTGGTCTTCGCCGCGGAGGCTATAGGAACCCGGCTTGGCCCATCCTTTGCTCAGCCGTGCTGAAGCCACGCTCATGCTGGGGCCAGTTTGGAATCATAGGGTGATTTGCCACCAGTCATGGGGGCTGGGGGGGAGGGAGGGGGCCCCCTCACCGCGCAAGCCTCAAGCGCCCGCGTCCCCTTATGAAGCGGTGTGAATCGGCCAATCAACGCGGCCGGCGCTCGCGACTCTTTGAGCTCAAGCCGTCGCATAATAGGACGCGAGTTTCAAGCGTTTGCGCCGCGGGCTTGTTGTCTTCGCGCGATCAAGCGCTTCCCTTATCACTCGCCCTGCCGGGGTCCAAATTAAAACCCTAAACCCTAAAAGATTTGTCTCTGGGCGGTATTGGGGGGAGGGAGCCCAAATAAGCCCCAAATAAGGCCTTATTAAGGGAACCATGAACCACCATGTTGTGTGGAGCCCAATTCAATTGGCAGAGAGAAGTCCCAGCCACAAATAGACGGAACCCTTCGCTTTGGGGGGAATCACTTATTAGTTCAGGTGAAGGCCTTTGGATTCTGGGTGTTGGGTCCCCTTTTTCTTACCTGGTTTTCTTGTAACTCTAAGAAAGGCAGGGAGCTCTTTCCCTGCGCAAATCATGTGCTTCACTGGGATATGTGGCCCGGTTGGCCCAGGAAACTCCCTTGGGCCAAAGCTGAAGGAACACCACAAAGGACGTGTTTTTTGGTTGTGCGTGCGTGTTTCTGTTTTTGAGTTGCTACGCATCGTGCCCCTTTTCAGCTTGAGCCAAAGGAAGCATCAAATCAGGTGCCGCAATTCTTCGGCCGACCCAAATTTGCGGGGGAGCCCCGCATGTTGGGGTGCGTTTATACCACCCAAAACAGCTACCCTCAGAAGGCGCACACACACACACACAGATGTTGCTGCTCCAAGCTTGACTGAAATGATACATACCTTGAAATTTCATGCAAATCGCCTTCAATTTGCAGACATGTCCAAACCTCATGTGCGGGTTACATACGAGCGCGCGGCTAAAAGTGAACGCACACACACACACACGAACGCACCACCGGACGAAGAAGCAACCAAGCAAACAAAGAAAGCGGCGACTTGCCAGTTTCCCTGCCACGTTTCCATGCAAACACTGAGATGGTCAGATGTTCAGGCAGCCATCCTGGGCAATCGCGACGACGAGGCCATTCCAAGGTTTCAAAGAGCCGAAAGTCTCTGACCTTTTCAGCAATCGAAGTGAGTTCCTTTCTAAGAAACCATTGTTCCGACGTTCCAATGCACCATTGACTTCCACTTGCTCAAGAACATGTTTCGTTTTCCCTTGTTGGTTTGAACGGGGTTCAATCACTACTGGACATATGTTTAATGTTTCCAGGCGGCTTCAGCAAATGGAAGTATAACTTTGCTCCAGAGGGTCGAAAAGGCAAAGCAAGCTTTGGGCTTTCTCGAGTTCCTTCTTGCTGATTAGTTTTTGCCACTGTCAAATTGAATCACCGGGTCCTGTTCGGTGGTCTAAAGGGAAACAACAAAATCCATTTCCTGACATGAACCCGCAGAAACAGTCAGAAAGACTCTAATCCTTTTGGGAAGCTTCCCAAAGAAAGCTTTTCCGTTAGCTTCGGTTGATGAGGTTCCAGGGCCGGGAGCAAACCTGATCGATTCTGTCTGGGTAAACCAGTCGGCCAAGTTTAGATTGGGGTGCCGAAAGGAAAACTTCCTTTTCTTGTTTGGGGGAAAGGGGGTTCCCAAAAAAAGACACATCCTATCTGCGATTCACAAGCATGATCTCCAAAGTTACAAAAAAACGCCACGGTCCCTTTGTGACCGGTTCCAAAAGAACTTGGGAGATATGGGCATGAACCATGAAAGTAGATGGCACCCTGATGCTTATCTCAGTTGCCCAAAGCCGACCTTTTAGCCTTTTGGTTTTCCAGTTTTGTTCATTTGTAGTCATGGCCCCAAAAGGTTAACCTTTTATTTCTGGGTGCTTTGGGCAAGTGAGTTATAGCCCAGAGAGTTTTGACAATTGCCAGAGAGTTTTGGCTGTCCATGTCGGACCGTGCCATTGACAGCTGGGGCTTCGAGTGAAGATTCGGGGTTCTCAAAATTGGTTGGGGTGGTTTCTCGTGAAGCCAGCATTTAGTCTAGGAAACGGTTTGGATGCGGTGTTGTGGATCCACCCTTGTAGGATCTTAAAAGACGCTACCAAAAGAGAACTATTTCATAACCTAAAGGGGGAAGAACAGGTGAGGTCCACAACAAGCACATCCAAACCGTTTTCTAGATCTAGAGCGTTATGTTGAGGACTTGTGACTCAGATGGGCCCAGTTTCGCGCCTCGTGGATTTCCGACCAGGTCGACGTTTTCAGGATGCGGTGCCTAGCTCAGTGCGCGGAGATCGCTTCGTTTCAACTCTTTGGGTGTGTGAAGGCACTTAAAAGGGGCGATCGGCGATCGGGGACTTAGCAAGTGGTTAGTAACCATGGTTACAACCCACTTATAATCTTTATAAGTCTCCGAAGTGGGTTGTAACCATAGTTACGAACCACTTACTAAGTCCGCTGCGCCTTTCAGTACCCGTTTAAGGTTGGGTTTAAAATGAGATAAACCCAACACCATGTTTGTTGAACTTCCTTTCAAACTTGCGGGCATGGGGGTCGATTCGCGTTTTTTTGTGTTTCCAGGAAACTCTCCCTTTCATGAATTTCGGTTTTTTGGGCCAGGCTATCCTGCGGTTGAATTCTGTGCGTGTGGTGCGTCTGTGTGTGTCCTTGTGTGTCTGCCTGTCTGCCTGTCTTGGTCTGAGCCTTGGTATTGGTTTTGAGCCATGGCCATCTCAGGCCTTACGTGGTGCGGCACCCCCCGGACTTCTCGCGCTGGCAGCCGCGGCGCGTGATCGTGGGCAGCTGGCGGGACCTTTTCTACTTCGTGCCCGGCCGCCCAAAGCGAAAAACTCGTGGGAGCAGGGCGGAGGGCGCGGATGGAGCCGGGGAAAGAAGGGCCCCACCCGGTGCAAACTGGGTTCCTTTGCCTGGATACTTGTTTGGAATGGATACTTGTTTGGAAGAGCATTGTTGTGAAGTAACAAACAGTTTGAATCCACTCAGGAAATGAGTTGTGTTTTTCGCAAAGTGATTCTCCTTAACTTCAACTGCAAAAAGCTTGCCTTTGTTTCCCATGGCCTGGCTTGTGAGCAGCTGGAACGTTGCAGATATTTGACAGATGTCACACGCTTCGTTCGAAGATTGATCAGGTGATCTGATGAATCCCCCTTGGTCGACAAGGTTTTGAAAGCGCGAGTGTGGAAGGTCCCCTTGCACCCCCCGAACTACTCCGGTCCTCTCCGGAGTTTTCCCTATCTGGCCAACAGGAGTGGAACAGGACAGTAGCAGCCAGATTTTAATCGAGGGGGTTGAAATTGGGTGGGAACTGCCTTCAAGGGGGCACTCTTGGCGAGCTTGTCAAACCTGGATTTGTCCAGCAAACTTGAATAAGACGGGGGGAGGCGGGAAATTTTGCCAAGACTTTGTGGATGCCTTTAAGTAGTAAAGTTGGCCGGAAAACCGGGTTGTGAATCACAGGGCCAGGGGTGAGAACAAGTCCAATCCAAGCGTGACTCGCAAGACTCTGAATTTGGCCGAGTCATCGGAATTCTATCATCACTTGATGTATGTTTATTGTGTTGGGCAGACAGTATGCGATTGAGTTGCAACACCAAAGTTAGGAACAGCGTTGTGAATATCCTAAAGAATGCAAGCAGTGCACGATTACGCTCCACTTGATGTGACCGTCCACCAGGGAGGAGACGGAAAGGCCTTCGGCTATCCGAAGGCAAAGGGCGAGATATTTGGCCATGGGTTTTGTGGGGTTGGGATGTTCACTGACTGGGGGTACGGCATTTTTGACCCATGGCCATATGTTTGTTTTTAAACCCACCAAACAGGGTTTCCCAAGGTTGGAGTAGACGCGCGCGACACATATTTCGCACCCAATATGGCACACAGCCTCCACTCACCTACCACAATCCTGCAGCTTGCCAGCAGATTTCCGAATTCCTCTGTCAAAACGGATGAAAACCCAGGATTCAGAAACAAATCGTTGATCAAGAGCCTTGGGGTGCGGGTGCTGCAGTTGAGAGAAATGGAACTCCTCACTCCTTGAATGGGGAACACCGGGCCCCATTCCAAGAGGTTGCTGAGGCCGATGCAGTGGGCCGATACCGAGAAGATGGGTTTGCAATGGTGCGAGGGATCCGATTCGGGAGTTCCACGGAGAGGTCAACCGCTGCTTCCATTTGCTGAAATGAATATGTTGTTTATCTTCCCTTGTTGGTTTTAAAGGGAATCTACCACAGCCGGAACTATGTTTCTTTTTGCCGGGGGGGGGAGGGCTCGGACATGGCCCGCGGCGATGGAGCATTCCTTGCAATCTGCGGCTTCTCCAGCTTCATTCGCATCGGGCGGTCACTCCAACAAAACTCCCCTGTTCTCGGTTCGCCCTCCTTGAGGCACAGACCGAGTGTGAGTGAGTGAGCCGGCTCTTCAGCCGGTTTTTCAAGCCATAGAAAGCCCTGAACCCATTGGCTCGTTTTGGCCAACTCCCGTTCTGCAAGTGGCCACCAGTCCATTTGGACCACCTGGCGGAGTCGGCGTTTTCGGCTTCAGGTTCCTGCACCCGAGGGTCTCCTCTGCCGGGGGTCCCAAGGGGACACGAAACGGACCGCAAGAGGAGCCGGGGAAAAATGGGGAGTTCGGAAGTCGTGTGAGAAATGGCACCCTGGACGGATTTTTTTGCAGCTCTGGGAATTTTGAAACCGGTGGAGTCTGCCACCCAAGCCCTTTTTGAAAGGCTCTTTGGCTACTTTGCTTCTTGTTTCAAAGCTGTCCCAGTTTGGTGGGGGTTGTTGTTTTGCCTCTCCCCGTTCGTCCAAGAAGAGTTCCAAAAACGCCACCCGGTTGGTTTTTGCTGGTCGTTTCCCTTGAGCATTTTCAAATTTGGCGGGTAACACTAAGTCATGTTTCCCGTGCATGGCAAGGAGCTCGATCTGTGCGAACAACTGTGAAGCACTGAGTTTTGGATGACAAACAAACAATACCGAGCAAAACCTGTTATAAGAACTTCGGTTGCTGGTTAGCCAAGGCCACTTTCTGTGACAAGATAATCCCCCTGTAATCAATTATTCATGGTCAGATTTAACACCCACTGTGGTATAACAGAATCACAGAAAGGAGTTCATTGTCTCTGCCCTTGCGGTGCGCCTCAAAATCTGATCCAGGAGTGGATCCGCTTCCCGTCGGCCATCACCATTCCTTTTTCTTTCTCGATGGTCCCCGTTTTGGGTTTGTTTGACAAGGACACCAAAGGAAAATGCTTTGACTGTCCCACATGGGTATGTCAAACTAGGGGGCGACCTGCAATACAGGTGGTTCCGAAACAGTGGCACGTTCACCCACGCTCGAACAAACCAACAAACAAGCCTCAACGCAAGCAAACAAACATACAAACAAAAGCAAACACACAAATATACACAAACACAAACAAACAAACACGACCATAACCACAACAGACCCACACAAACACACACCCGCACACGTCGGCTTCCGTTGTGTTTAGAGCCGGAGTTCTCAATCGCATCGGAGGTCTTCATGGGGGCTGCCTTAGTCGCACACTTTGCCCACACACGGCGATCTGGCTCACGCCAGTGGCTGGGCGCTCATGGGAGACGGATTCAGCCGTCGGACGGGAAATGTCAATTAGTGGGGGTGTCCGTGTCTTGGATTCTAGGGTCCGGGGTTCAACCCACCATGAAAGGAATGGATGGGTTCATATAGCCACCATTGTTTTCCTAAGGATTGTCATCATCCAAATTGGGTCAACCTTTCTTTTACTGGGGGTTGGATCCTTCCAGAAACCTCCGGAATCCCAGAAAGAAGGGATCTGGTTTTTGAAAAGAACGATGGTTGAAAAGAATGGGGAATCAACCCCTAGAGCCAGAAAACGAAAGGTCCAACCATTGCACTGGTTCCCCTAAAAGGACAAGCACTTGCCGAGCAGATCCTTTGACCGGGGGTGCTTTTCAACTTCCCCGCTGGTGTTCAATGACGAACATGGCGAGTGCTTCCAAGACTTGGTCCCCCAGCTAGGTGCCCTTTTACCAAATCTTTTTTGGGGGAGGGTTCCCCTACTAAGATGGACCACGGAAAAAAGCTGGTACCCTTGCTCTAACCTCTCTGGAGGGCCTAGCCTCCTAGGACCCCCCTCCCAACCCCCCGGGGCCGCTGCAGCAGAGGATTTCTTGCAAGTGGTGCGAGGGACTCGCTAGTTGTCACCGAAGCAGCTTATCTCAGGGCATGGCGTCGTCCCGCTCCAGGCACTCTTGGCTTTGGGTGGTTTTTGTTTGAAAACCCGGCCATGGTGACTTCAAACTCTGTTTCCGTAGTTCTTACTCTTTTTTCCTTTTTCTTACTTCCTTGGCAGGCAAATCTGGAAGGGTTCGCCTTCCTTTGAGAAAAGGGCGCACAGCTGGCCGAACATGAGATGCCGGTGGTGAAGGCATGTTACACAGGATTTCCCGGAAGCATGCGAATGGTTCTGCTTTAACAAACGGATGCAAACTTCACCTGCCAACGGCCAACTTTTCGAGAGTTACTTTACCTGCCAACTTCTCCTGCCAGCTTTTCGAGTGTTACTTCACCTCAAGTTTTCGCAAGTTACGTCACCTGCCAACTTTTCCTGCCAACTTTCCAGATCTTTCGAGTGTTTCAGCTGCCAACATCTCCAGCTGTTGCTTAGCCTGCAGAGATCGTGCGTGTCGAAGCGCTCTCGCCATGGCGCCGTGCGAATTGGCAAAGAGGCTCCGGCTCGAGAATCGCAATTTCCTTCAGTGCATAAGTAGTTAGCCAAATACGCTTTTCCAGCTGCGGCTTGATTGAACATTGCGGTTTGTCAGCACGAACATAGTGCGCGAAGTGCACTTGTCCAGCAACAGCAATTCGACAGCACGAACGTCGTGCTCGAAGTAGACTTTTCCCGGCTGCGGCTCGAGAATTGTATTTTTGAAGTAAGGAAGCAGGAAGCGAAGGGCGCTCCTGCAGCTGGAGCTTGGAAAGTGAAACTTTTGAGCGGGAAAGCAGCACGCGGAGTACTATACACCTTTGCAGCTGCAACTCGTACATCAAGCTTTGAATCGCGACCTGCTTTTCGTTACAAAAGTAGAACTCAACGCGTGCTCACGCAAAGATGCAGATTGCAAGCCACAACGTTGCAGTGCAAAAGTCGGATGTGAAGCACGCTCCGCCAGCTCCTTCTCGAACATGGCAACTTTGGAGTGTAGAAGCAAAATACGTAAACACACTTTGTCCAATGATTCATTAAATCTCTAACTATAGATGTGCAACCACTCAGCCAATGCATGTCACCCAAAACTACATTTGCATAGTTGTGAGCAAGGCCCTGGTGGCAATCAACCTGCTTCTATGCTTTCGGGCCACCTGTCGTCTAGTTCTTGTTCCCTTGTCCCCTACTTGAAAAATTTAAGTGCTCAACCGCAACCCATGGTTTTGGCACGTCTTTGGCAATGGGCAATTCAAGCGGGTTGGTATGACAGACAGGGTGAGCATTCCATCAGGGGCGCTCCCTCCAATGCACAGGCCGTCCCTTTTGCTTCGCGACACAACTTCACTTTGAGGCATTGTTTAAGAAGTTGCTTTCGCATGTGGGGGACATCTAGACCACAGACCTGCCACGGGGGTTCAACTAGGTCCAACTTGATTGCCAAATTGTTCGGCCCAGGTCCCAGGCGGTATCTCCACCCAGAACCCTGCCTGCCCCAGAGCCATTGCGAACCACTCCAGGCCCTTAGACCCGTTTCCAGATTTCAGCAGGAAGAAACCAGTGGCTGCCTTTGGCTTTAGGACCAAATCCATGCTACCACCCAAATCCATGACCCAAGCCATATAGCGCATACCACCTCATTACGAATCTTTCAGCAACCCCATGCCAGGTGTTTAGGAGTAGAACCCCCAAACCACTCCACCGACTCTTGAGCCCCACTGTAGTCTTAGGTTCCACCTGGTGGACGAACTGCTGCACCGCGCCGTCATGGGCCTCATGCCGCACACCCGGCCGAACAGACGATCCTTCTTTCGACGGTCCCCTTGGGGCGATAAAGGGAAACCGAAAGGAAAGCCGGAAACTCCAAAGCGATTTTGTTTTGCTTTGTTTTTTTGGTGGGGGGGAAGGTCCATATACAGTCTTATTTTGACAGGAGCCAAATGTTGTTTGAGCTCTGATTTGACGCCCCCGACTTCTGTTAGTTGAACAAATTTGACACAACTCATTTCTGGGTCTGCTTCCAGAATACGTGTTCGTTACGCTTAATATGAAGCAGAATCAGAATCTGAATAAATTTTGTTTGGTGTGCCGTGGGCTTGGGCTAAGATTTGGAGGTGTTAGCTCCTCCTCCCAGTTCCCATGGTAGGCAAACAGCTTCTTGCATCTCTCGGCCTTGAAGCACTTCGGCCGCTAGGCCTTGGCGGCGCATTTGGCGGCTGTAAGACGGGAGTTTGTATGCCTGAAATGCCGCTGTGAGGTGGTTAGGGACGAAAGATTGGTTACATGATTGGTTCTAGTCCCCTGGTCTGCGCATGCTGGCCCTTTGGTTACCTAGTTACTCTTGTGGCATCTGGAAGCACGGAGAATTGAACCATGGACAACACCGTCTGTGATTCATTTGGCCATGGGGAACTGGTGATTTTCCCCGTTTTCCCGAAAGGGGGGATATGTGCACAGAGCGTGGCCCCTCAAATGTCTCGGTATGTCCAATAAACGGAGGGGGCGCCGATGAATGAGGTGAGATTCGCACTTTAAACGAGGGGCCTTCCCTGAAGTAAGCGACATACCCACTGCTTTCTGTGATTTCTTATCGCTTTAGTTGTTTTAAGTGTTTTCCAGACTTTTCGCTAGTTTGTAGTCAAAGGGGAAAACTACGAGAAAACTCTTGTCGTTTGAGGCTCCAGGTCTTGTGCTTTTGTTTGAAACTCTTCGCTCCAACCTATGCTTCCATTTTGGGGCTCAGGAACACCCATGTACCACCTATTTTGATTTTCACCAGGGGTACTTTGGGTTTTGACCCACAGCCGCATATATATATATATGTATATTCTTTTGGGCAAGCCAATATACCCTCCCACCAATTCGTGTGGAACCAGACGTTCGGGGGTTCCTTTAAAAGGAGAATGGTACCAGGATCCCTGTCAGGTACCCACAGCTTTTGCCATTCCCGCTCAGAGCTTCCGAGGTCCTACGCCGTGCTCTTGGCGGCGCAGCGCGCCTACTTTGCCGGGCCCTGAAGCGTTGGAGCGAAGCCGACGCAGCTTCGAACCAGGGAGGCAACTTGTTGTGTTTTACAAGGGGTTTGAGGCAAACGGCTTGGCGGCTCTTTGGTTGGACCTTCAACCTTTTGCTGTATTTCTTCCGAAGAACAACTCAGTTCTCCCACTAATCATCGAGAGGAACTTCTGGCAGAACTCAAAGCCACACCGGACAACCTCGGCAGGTTCTTGTCCTAGTGAGGTGTGATCAGGGTCCGGAGTCTTGAAACGAGCGGTTTTGTTCTTCTACCAAGAGCCAGCAAAAAACAGAAGGCAAGTTGCACCCTGTAGCGGGCTTCAAAAACACTACTCCCATGTTCTATGGCAGTGGGTTCCCAACAGTGAAGCGCAAAGAAAAAAGGCGCCTTGTCAGGAGATTCTGTTGGAAATGGAAGCCTCTTGGCTGTCAATGCGAGACATTCAAGACTAGCAGCCGCGACGATCGGAGTGCAGCATATAGGAAGCCATCATTCTGCACGGGATTGCGCATTGGAAATCCTGAATGAGGCCATTGCAGTTTTCATTCAGTGCGCGACCCCTCTCTCATGATTTTGAGGCTCAAAGCCATTTTCAGGCTGGTTCAAAAGGAAGCCAACAGGGAAAAACAAACAGAAAAACAAAAACACAAAACAAGAAGTTTCGCGAGGGGTAACCGAAAGGGATATGCCCACTATTGTCACGCTTCACTGTCCCTGGATCTATGTTAGAACAGATAAGGAAGTATCAAGTAATAGATGTTGAGGAAATACAGGATGATACAGGATGTGTCCCGGTAGAGGTTCCTTGTATGGTCCAATATGGCACGGACAGTACTGGCAGCCTTCCTTTAGTATGTCGCGCTACTGATGTAGCGGACTGAGACGGGCCAGCGCAACTGTTCATATGCTATACATGGTTGCAAGAAGATCAATGTGGAAATAAACAGAACAATAAAGACACAACTGTCTTTTGATCTTCTGGACGAATTACCGTAGCCATTAATGTTGCAATGAAAGCTCCATTTTGTCAGGGAAGAATCGCGACGAGCTGATCCTTGCTGTGCTGAAACAGAGGGTGATGTCTAAAGTGTGGTGTGAAACATTGACTTGCTCGCCTCAGATAGAATATCCGTATAGACGGTGTCCATGACTCTGAATCATCGATCGAATGAAAAGCCAACTGAAGGTGTTGAGGCTGAACAATGAGTCTATCGGTTGTGTTGTTGTGTTTTGGCGTTGAGTACTCTGATTTGAAATATGCTCCATTCGTTCCAAGATACAGACTAGTCTAACCATCCGCTGTAGTCAGTTCATGAGCATTTGGTTGTTGACGTGCTTGAAGCGCTCTTTGGATGCGACGTTTTTATCCTGGACTGCAGCTGTGATCATAGAACTTTGTCATGTCACGTTCCTTTTCGCCCATGTTCTCGCGCATCTTGCATGCCTGATATCGAGCCCGAGTCTTCCCCAGTGAACAGCATATTATGTAGTCTAAGTAGTCATGCCGTCCGTAGTCCGGAAAGGTACGGTCGTGGATGGATCGTTTCTTTGTGTAGAATAGATGTCGCATAGCGTCCTTGAGGGTTGCCACAGTCTCTGTGTTGACCTCAAGTGCTTCATGGCAGAGCGCAGCTTGTGGTGATCTGTTCGTTGAATCGATGTCTAACCTCCTTGAGCAGCGCATTCATCTGGCCAAAGTCGGTATGGTAAAGTTCCTGTTGCTTGACAAACGCAGACATTCGCTGTCTGTAAGAATGTCGCAATGATATTTGAGAGTTAACACTGCTGGAATTTAGTGGCAAAGGTCGGATGGATGTCTAGGTTTTTCAGTAGTGCCCTTTTATCCCTTTTTGGGGAAGGGTTCCCCTACTGAAATAGACTACAGAAAACAGGGTACCCTTATTCTAGCCTCTCTACTGGAGCGAGGACTGCGACTGTTGCACATGGCAATCCGGCCCCGTGGACGTGCTTCTGGTCATATTCGAATCCATCATCGACGGTGGCCACGGTCGGGTTCTTGCACTCATCTCTGGGAGGAACCAAGACGGTGACGATCTGCTGCTTTCTTCCCTTTAAGGAAAACCATTTTCGTGTTCGGCGGGAGCTGATCTTTCTTCCAGTCTTTGGTACGTGCGTGACAAGCGTTCATGTGTAGTTCGTGTGTAATTGGGATCGCCTTGTCCATTTGCGATGCCAAAACAGCGCTTGAAGATTCCCATCGTGATGGCCTAATAGTTGCTGTGAATGGAGCTGTTGCGCCGTGCTGTTGCCCTTCACAAAGCATCCAATCGCTCTTTGCATTGTCCTGCTTCACCACTATCCCACGAAATCCCGCCTGGATAAAGCCTCTCGATACTTCTTTCACGATCTCTGTGCTGGAGCAATCTTCCAAAAAGTAATTGGCCTTGTTGAGGCGAAGGATGTGTGCGGAGTTGTGTGTGTGTGTGTGAGATTGTGGATGTTGGGCCTGTTTGCCATCGCAAGGTCTCCCACTGGTGTATCTTCGTCTTCCTGCTAATGTCTCCCCTGTTCGTCGTCAAAACGTTCAACATGTTCAACGTCTCTGTCTGCTTGACTCGTCTGTTGTCTTCATGTTCGTTGACAGACTTATTTGTGCACTGGAGGAGTACCACGGCGATCTTGACATAACGCATGATGACATCGGAAGTCGTTTTCGTAGTAGAAGTTTGCCGGAAGATAGGTCGCCCCGCATGAGCATATTGCAAAATGTTCGTTCACATGCTCGCAGCTGGGAATCTGTCTCATTAGGACCTGGTCCGAGCTTGGGTCTGAATGACTTTCTGAATGCTCATATATATGATTGGTATTCTTAATATTGGCAACTGGATCGGTCGTACATGTCGTGGCTAGCTTTCGTCACCCGCTTCTCTTGGGGTTGGCCGGACCCTGCGCTGTCCCACATTTGTCCAGCCCGTGCTTTGAGCATGGGTTCGCCATCAACTCCAGCCACCAGCTCCCAAAGAACTTGCTGAATCTGATCATTTGGTTGGCTCATCGACCTCATGATTGGCTTGGGTATGATTTTTTATCCGGGACCCTTTGGTGGACATCATTTAGGTCGGGATGTATGCCCACCAACCATTTGGGAGGGTGCTCCCTTATAACCACCCATAGCCTAATAGCCATGTGTCATATGGGCTAATTGTACCAAGGGCACCGCGGAACAAAAGCAACAGTGATAAAGTGCTTGGCCGCATTCCGAGTTATATACCCACACACACAGAAAAAGAAAAAGCCAAATCCCCTACCCACCCAACCCCCCCTCCCCTCTCCCCACCCCCCTCCCCCACCCCCCCAAAAAAAGAAACACCTCCCCCACCCCCCCCCTCCCTCCCTCCCCTCCCTCCCCTGCCTCCAGTCCACCTCCCCCCACCCCCCCATGAACTTCGCCGCCCGAGGCGATGAGCTGCCTTCTGATCTGCCGCTCGGAGAGGGAGCGGACGGAGGCTCCAAAAATTATGGCGCAAAGCTTGGCGTCCGTTTTGATCGGAGAGGTTTGGGTAGACACAAGTGTAGATAGGGATTTCATGCCTCATTCTGGCATAGGCGTCCTTTTGATCGCGCAGCTAAGCCGGATTTCGCTGCCCTCCAAAAAGGGTGCCCTCCAACACCACCCATTTGGGGCCTGTCTCAACAGTAGGAATCGGTCCCCTAGAATGGTTGGTGTATGTTGGTGTCCTTCCCTCACGGGTCAATTTTCTGTTTATGTCAGTTCCCTGAACCAACTGGATATTTTTAGAGCTTTGCAAGCCACGGAGAGCTCTGTTTGCCTCCTTCCCCTGCGATGCAATTCATGTGCCTTTGAGCTCGCGAGAAGTACCCCCTGCGACTCTTGATTGCTTTCATCCACACGGTTTGACGGTGCATTTGGTTGGCAAAGACACATTTCCCATGGTCGCAGGCCCCCCCTTCCGGCGCATTTTTGTATCTTGGGGTGGGGGTCTAGGAGCCTTTTTGGACCCCCTTTTCAATTCGCGTTAAGCACCAGACAATGTCCCCCTAATTTTAGTTTTCTTTTCGGCAAGACGCTGGCAATGAATACCTCTTTCTGTTCCTGCTTTTGAGAGGCCATTGCCGACCTAGTCTCCCCCCTCCCCTGATTTGTCCCCAAGAGTTGCGGAGTTGGCAGCAACTCAGCTTGACAACAATTGGGTGTGTCTTTTGTCGGGGACCCTCAAAATGGGTGGTTTCCTTTTGGGCTTCCTTTAACACCAAGCAAACAGGATTCTCTCAGGGATTTGTGTTTTGGAGCTTCGAGATTTCCGGTTCGATGCCAAGGGCCTCCAGTAATGTCCGACCCTCTTTCATGTGACCTAGGTCCTCCAGTAGTGCCCTTCTCTCCCCTTTTTTGGGGCAGGGTTCTTCTGCTAAAATAGACTACAACAAAAAAGGGTACCCTTATTCTAACCTCTCTACCGGAGGACCTAGATGACACTTCCCCGAAAGAGTGCCAACAGTCATTCGGAGCCTCTTTCATGGAATGGCTTACAGGCTTACCAATTCAAAATTCAGTATTGCCAAGACTCTATCCCAGCTTCCTCGTACTGAATTTAGAATTGCAATTGTTGATTTTAGTATGACCAAGATTAAATCTCAGATTCCCAGTAATTCATTTCGAAATGCCAATTCTACATTTAGTTTTGCTAAGATTTAATCACGGATTCCCAGTACTTCAGCCAATTCTAAATTTAGTATTGCCAAGGATTAATTTCAGATTCGTAGATCTAGATGTAGCACCCTTCAAGAGTAAAGGCGGCTTTGATCTTGGAATTTAAATCTAGCCAAACGAAGCTTGACATTGAAGCGGACGCCAAAACAGTCAGACTAGAAAGGATCGGGGTACCCCTTTGTGTGACTGTTTGGCCTTGTTTTTTTAGGACAAACATGGGATTAACCAAAACAAACAGATGGTTTGGGAACCACTTCAGCAACAAAAAATCCTAGATCTAAGGTCTTTAGCTGGCAAGGGCGTACATGAACCACCCTTTAACACTAAAGGCTAAGATGGGGATCTTGCAGTTTCACACTCACCGCAACGACACTTGGCATTAAGCAGACCCCGAAAGCAGTCTGATTAAACAGTTTTGGGGACCAGCTTCTCTTTCGATTGCGACTGCAGCTCGAGCTTGATGTGGACCCTGGGACGGCCACGGTTTGCGCAGTGTGGCCGTCGGGCTTGCCAACCTTGACTTCCTGGCGAACGGACTAGCACGAATCCGATGCCGCCCCCTCCTGATTGTCACGGACGCCGCTCTGGGCAAAATGCTTGCTTTAGCAAGGGCTCACTGGCCCACTGATCCACATCTCAATGGCACTCCAGGCTGGGCAAGATGCCCCTGAGCATTTCACTGGGGCACATCACTGGAACACGGACCAGCGATGGTTCGGGGACCACTTCAAGGATTCCTAAATCTAAGCAAGGTGTTTTAGGGCTTAGATAAACCACCGTTGAACAGAGAGCAAGGCACTAAATGGGGGTTTCGATTGGTGGGAACTGGGGATTTGAACCCCTGGTTCTGTCCTTAACCACCAAACCACGAATCCAAGCCACCAAACAAAGGGGAGGCTGAAGTTAGTTGTTTTTTTTCTTGCGAACCCCACGACGGTCCCAGGATTATGAGTTCGGAAAATACTTTCTATAGCAACCCCGAGGATGAAACTGGGTCGAACAGTAGACTTGCCTTCCACTTCATGCAGACTACTTTCCTATATGGATTTTCCCTTGGTCTTTTTCTGAGAATCTATCACTGGAAACACTTTTATTTTTTTCCGGGGGGTCTAAGCAAATGGAAGTTGCCCTCTTTCAGACGGGGCGCCCTCCGAATCTCAGGCTGGGAGTGTCGTCAATTGGAGCAGCGCGCCAACTGCTTCGCGCGAGCCTTCGCCGGGCTCAGCCCCCGCCAGCGCCCGGCGCCCAAAGTCCGATCCACGAGAAGTTTCGACGGGGAAACCCGCGAGATGGGCGGGGCCGAAAGTGCAGACACTGCCAGTTCAGCACGCAGTTGTTGGTTTTTTCGGTCCGTTTTTTTTCGTCTTGGAGGGGAATGAAAGGACCTGAAAGTTTGCCTTCTGACCGTTTGTTTTTCCAGGAGAGAGGGGGACCTCCGCAAAGTGAAGCTTCATAGAATCGGATTAGGTGAGCCACGACTCAGATCTGGGAAAATCAAAAGAGGGTACCGGCCTTTTGGTTGTTTCACACGTGGATTGACTCCTCACTCCTTTCGTGCTTGTGATTACTCTGGCAAAATGAGGCGTTCAAGCGGTTGCCATGGACCGCGAAACCTAAGGGGTAATTCGACAACTTGGGTGGTGGAGGTCAGGTCCGCCTCCCCGATTTTTGATCTCGGAGGTCTTGGAGTTTGTTGCAGAGTAATCCGAAATCATTTTTTTCCGCATGGTAGTGGACGGTCATAGTACAGCTATGAATTATACGCGTATGTCTCCAACCGAGTGAACCCGGTTATCCTTCGGCTGCAAGTTTGAAGAGTTGCTTACCAACCGTATTTGAGCCGAACATCCAAGAAGCTTTTACAGGGGACCCTAAAAGTGTCACAAAAACAGGGGTTTCAGCTTGCGCGAAAGGACAATCATGTGTGTACTGAGTGTACTGTCCGGAAGGATCCCATTTGCTAGAACCCATTTAGGGGCACCCAACTTAGATGCTTCCCCAAGTGGTACATGTCTGTGATTATTTTGTGACGAGTCTTGGCACGAGCCGCACTTGTCGCTGGCTTCGGCTGGAAGCATGGGTTTGGGGAAGGCATTAGGCAGAAGATCTGCCATAGCGCACGGCATTGATCATGAGACTTACCCTTCCACCAATTGGCATGGGAACCTTGTCAGCTTCCATGTGGAAAGAGTGGGAGGGTCTTATTGAGTCTTTTGGCGCACAGGGATGTATCATCCAGATAAGTGTTTAAGGCGCCCTTTCTTGTCATCCAGCGCCAGGCTGTGCATGAGAGTAAACTGGAAACCTCAAGGGGGACATCTTTAGTACATGAACACATTGCCGGAATTCCTGCACAACGAGAACAAGCTTGCCGGGACCCAAGAAGTGCCCTAATTCAGGCAATGTTGCGTTTGCAAATTGAAGATCCTGTCAGACCAGAGATGATTGGTTCTCATAGGGAAAATATGCTTGTGCTTGGATGGCTTGAATGGTAACCAAGGAAAACACAACTTAGAGAAGCTGATTTGAGAAGCAGCCTAGGCCCACAATAGAGTGGCATGTTGTTACAAAGCGTTCATAAGCGCATTGTATCCCGGTTGGGTTCAGCTGGACACGGGGCTGGGTGCTGAATCCAAGATCGGTTTCGCGCTTTTTTTTGCCGTCGGTTCCAACCGGAGATGCTTCTCTCGGTTCAAGCCGCCGGAGATGCGTAGAATTCCGGAATTCACCGGAGCCCAAAAGCCTGGACTCGGATTTTTCTCAGAAGGCAGAGGCGTCCAAAGCATCTGTCCAACGGGCCAAGTTTCACCATGGCAGCAAAATGTCAAGGCATGGATGCATTGAATCGGCGGTTCTAAGAGGTTCCACCTGTCGAAAAAGAGCTGAACGACCACAACTCAGTTGGCAAGCGACGCAAACTCCAAGAAAAATCCCTGAACTCATCCCAGCAAGAGCACAAAGCAGCTTCACACACCCAGGCCTGGGTGTGCGGAACAAATGCGGGAGGCCCACGTCTCTTTTGAGCGGTCCAGCCAGATGATTCGAGCGATGAACTTCCTGACTCTGGATGCCGTGGCGCCCAAGTGCTGGACGGCACAGGAGGCGTCCGCGAGTTGAATTGGCACTTGCGAGTTGGCCTTTGATCCTTCCAGTTGCTTAAGAACATGTTGTTTTCTACCATGTGGTTTTCGTTTGCTGGGTTTAAAGGGAATTTATCACTACTGGATATCCTCTTTTTTTCTTCCAGGGGGCTCAAGCCAATGGAATAATGTTTGAACAATTGTGTGCTTATTGAAATCGCTACGCGATCCGCCGACGCCAGTGGACAGTCCCCTATTAATAAACTGGGGCTGATGTCACGTGGGGCTCTTAACTCGTGGAACAACAAACAAACAACGCCACTCTGACGTCGGCTGAAGGGTGCCAGACCCTTTTTTTTGCCTAGGTCAAGTGGGGCTCTTATCTAGAAAACGGTTTGGATGCGCCTTTTGTGGATTTCACCTGTTCTTCCCCCTTTAGGTTCTTTTTTAGTACTCTTTTAGTATCCCACAGGGGTGGATCCACAAAAACCGCATCCAAGCGGCTTCCTACATCTTAGCGCGTGGAAGGAGAACGCAAACAACGCCCCTCTGACGTCGGCTGCAGGGTGCCTCGAATTTGGGGCCGGGAGCAAGACGTCCTTTTGCCTAGGTCACATCGGGCTTTTAACGTGTTGAGGGAGAACAAACGACGCCCCTCTGAGGTCGCAGGGTACCTCAAGTTTGGGGTCAGGAAAAAGACGTCTTTTTGCCTAGGTCACATGGGGATCTTCACGCCTGGAAGGAGAACAAGCAACGCGCCTGTGGAAGGAGAACAAACAACGCCCCTCTGAGGTGCCTTGAATTTGGGGTAAGGAGAAAGACGTTTTTTGGCCTAGCCGCTCTGACTTCGGTAGCAGGGCTGAACACTTGACAGGAGAAGAACACTAGGGTCTACTGCTTAAACCACCCCCTGAAAGGGTATAAAAGCAAGGCCCCATTTTTTTGTAAGTGCAACAAGGCCCTTTTTTCATGTCCCAGTGCTGAGGATGCTGGAAATGCAAGGGATGCAACCACACAACTTACAGGAACAGACCCAATCTTCGCGCTCAAGAGTTTAAGACTTTCAGACGCGCAACATTGACCAAACACAGAAAATACCAGAGATGTGGGGAATGCTGGGAATGCAGCCGGCTAGCCACAAAAAAGTGCCAAAAAACCTGGGTTTTTAGATATTTCCCAAAAGCAATCATCAAAAACCGATACTAGCAACCCTCAAATACCCTAAAAATAGACTTCCAAAAGCACGATAATGCAGGGGATGTTTCGCAGTAACTGCTCCGTACAGGTGGGGAATTGCAAAAAAACACTCATTTTTTGCAAATTTCAACAGTTCCTCAAAGTATCACTGCACTTGGCCCCACTAGAAACAGCAAAACACCACTAGTATCTGCAAAAAAAAGACAAATTCATGGTAACAAGGCAATCCTGATGATGCTGGGGATGCAGATCCTGTGCGTCCGGAGGGACCGCCCCCCCTAGAGACCTAGGCGAAACGCAGATTTTTAGCACGAAAGACCCAAAAGCACTGGAAAAATACAGGTTTTGGACACCCAAAAGCTAGCAGTCCCAAAAAGCATGTGACAATCCGGCAACCGCCAAGGCCAGAAGGTGGCACGCACAGACCCTAGCGCTGTGTCTGGACTGCACTTGGGCTGACTCATAAGTCTCTATCCGCTCACAGTTCCATTCTGCACAAGAGCCATGTCCAAGGTTCGGGTCAGGCGCCTGTGCTGCCCTTGCCACGGCAACTTTGCCGTGGCACGGCAAGGACTAAAAAACCCGCTCCATGCGCTTCGGCAAGGGCTTCAGAGGGCAAAGTCATCGCGGGTGTTGCGGGTATGAAATAATTATCCAAGCGAGCAATGTTATGTAGACAGCACAACAAAGGTTCTGTTTCATCACAGCCAGCGGAGAACACAGTGGCTTTGGCCGGAGCACGCTTCTATAGGGAGACCCCAGAATGCATCTTCCTTGCTGCATCCTCTCGGGCTCTCAGCGGCACGCTGAAATTTGCAAAGCTGGCTCTTGTATTCCTTTTCTTCTTTCACCTTCTAGCCTGCGCAGTGCCTTTTTTCGAAAGGTCTTGTTCGTCCACCTCCTGCTGGTTTGCAATCCGACGTTTCCATGCGTCCATGGGCGCAAGCATAGCAATCTGCAGCTTGCGCAACAGTTCCACTGGATCTGGCTGCATGATTTGGGCATGGGTGACCACTCTGGTTTGCGAGGCCGCCCCAAGCAAATCAACATTTTGGAGACAGCAGCCAACTTCATTGACCGAACATTCTGCAGTGCAGCACACCCCTCTTGGGTGCCCGCTGGCCCATTGGGACATATTGTTTGCCATTTAGCGTGGCCAACCTTCCTTCCGAACCTAGTTTTATCTGCACTGCCCTGATGTATCTATGTATCCCATTAAATGTTTGGCCTGGCTCCTGTACACATAGAGCTCTTCAGTGGTATAGATTAAAAAGTGTTTGAGTTCAAGGTGCTTCTTTCATCTTTCAGGGGCTGTTGCTGGAAGTCATGAGGCTAGCTTTCCCTGTTGTCTGCTGGGCCATAGTCAAATACTCCGAAGCAGGGTGGGCATGTGGACAACTACCACATTCACAGCCAAGTCAACTTGCATTGTTCTCAGCTGAGGGCTGAGCTTCCGTCAAATATGTTTGAATTGAAACATGTTAACGCATTGAAACAAAATAACATATAGTTATATATATATATATCATCAGGCTTGTACCTTCTCTTCAGGAAATGGCATGAAATCCCGAGAAACTGGGCTGAAGAGACGCCCACCAGTGAAGAGAATGGGGGGAATCTGTTGCGAAAAGTTGTAGTTGCTTCTTTTTTGTGAGGGGGGTTGTTGAACAGGCGTCTTAGTCTCTTACGCGGTTGTCCTCTGCCAGCCTGTTGCGTAGCTCAGGGCTCCAGCAGGGTTGTCACTAACGTTGAACGAGTCAGCAGACTTCCCAATAGGATCGATTGAGCAGGAGAAAAAGCACAATTAATCAATTTGTCAAAGCATGCTTCATCCGAGCTGCTTCTACAAATGTTCAGGTGTTCATTTCCAGGATTGCTGCGTTCATAGAAGCGACTTGTTTAGGGACCGGACTGCGTTCGCCCGGGCTCGTGCCACAGCAGTGCAATGCACAGTTTTCCCAGCGCGGTTACAAGCGCCACCAACATGGAGATGCGATACAACATGCGAGATATTTTCAGCACATCGATGGCACGCTTACAGAACAGAACCCCTGCAACGAAGGATGTTCGCCAGCCGGTTTGCAGGCGCAGTCCCTGAGAAAGCGCCTCCTTAACTACAACGTCGAGTGTATCAGCATGTAGAGCCAGTGGGGGGCTTGCTTTCGCCCGGTTTCCTTTCACGTACGTTTGGGAAGGGTGATATTGATTCCAACAGTCCCAAAAGCCTTCGGCTTCGATAAGAGATTCCGAAGGAAGACCAAGTTGCTGACTGCCATCTACACGCTCGACTGGCGTCGGCGGATTTATTGTTTGTTTCTGTGTTTTTCGGAGGGAACCAAAAAAGAAGGATGGTTTGCCTTCGCTCAAGGACAACCTGCGACAGTTTGAGCAGATGAGATCCGTTCAAAGCAATTCCAGGATCCGTTCAAACAATACAGATGGTGGCCATAACGCCATCTGGGAGTCGGGGGTTGATTGGACCAGGGAAACATGTTCTTACTGAACGGCTCAAAGGATTAATTAATATCTAGGTCCCCAGTAGTGCCCTTTTGCCAACTTTTTTGGGGGAGGGTTCCCCTACTAAAATAGACTACCGAAAAAAGGGTACCCTTGTTCTAACGTATCTACTAGATACAACACGTGGCCGGCCGTGCTTGAAATCGGGGTGTCCTAAAATCGGGCCCTTGAGCCATAGGTGGTCCTTTTGATCGGTTGGCTTGGATAGAAGTAGATGAGTTCCACTGGTTTCGATGGGTGTTGTGCGTGATTTGCCAGGGTCATCAATTTGTCCCAAAGGTCACCTATGGTTGTATAGCGTACTCCTGTGGTTGGTTTCCTGATGCATGTTTCCCTCAAATTGTCATGAGGCTTGGGCATGTTTGTGCAAGCGTGCCGAAATTTGGTTCCGGCGTTGCGGAAGGATCGACAGCGGCAAGGGAACTGGTACATGGTTGTGGATGGTGTTTTCTTGTGCGAGTCCAAGAAGAAGTCCCCTGCAAGTAATTTGATTAGATTATATACCATTTGGGAACCCACTTTGGTATTCCATTGGTAGTTGCTGTGGATGCACCAACTCCGCTCGCATCAAATAAAGCCCAACTTTGAATTCGACCGGTGCCGATGGGTGTGCATTCTATCCATTGCCAAGCCTTTCGGATCCCCGGAATGATGACTCCTCTGCACATGCTGCAGGATTTTGTCCATCCACAGTATCAAAGTGGGCTCCCCTCCAACTGTGGGTGCCATTGGCAGTCCATTCCCCCGGCTGGCAAATGGAGTTATGAGTTGTACACCAAGCGACCCCCAAAGGCAAGGCTTAGAAACTCTTCAGCATCAAACACAAGCCCCGTCTTTGGGGGAGGTTGTTGGCTCCGAATGGCTTGGTTACAAGTCTCTTAACCGTCTTAACCTAGATTTGGAATAGTTTTGCAACCCTAGCTGGGCCTATCCGTATTTTGTGGGACCCCTAAAATTGGTGGTTGTTGCTTGTGTTCCTTGAAAACTCACCAACCACCAATGATTGTTTTGGGCTTGTGTTTCGTGTTCTTTGTTTTTTTCTCGTTTTTTTTAGAACCAAAGGGGCACCACCCCTCAAGAGGACCAGACCTTTCCGGGTCCCTTGGCAGGTGAGCCTCCTGGAGGAAGCGCTGGTGGCGCGTTCCGAGGCGTCTCTCGGGTGGATGCCGCCGTCTCTCTCGGAGCGATGCTCGGACTCGGTTTTTTTTCTCCCCGGCCAAGATGACTTCCATTTGCTGAAATGAATATGTTTGTTATTTCGTCCTGTTGGTTTTAAAGGGAATCTATCACTATTGGATTTTTTTGTTTTTCCAGGGGGCTTCAGCAAATGGAAGATGAAGGTTCTTTCTGAGGTTAGTTGGTGGTTTGGATTGGTGGGAATGGATTTGGCTTTGAAGCCCCGGTGCTTGAGGGGAACTAGGAAACCAACCCCCAACCACCAATCCGCAAAACCACCAATCCAACCCACCAACTAGAGGGAAGCTGATGAAGGTTCTTTCTGGGGGTATATACAAAGCATGCGAGACATAGGCAACTCTCGATTCCATGGGCGAGGTGACATCGACTTCCTCTTGATTGCTATTGGGTAACGAATCTTTAGACTTGGTTGAGCACCTTTGGTTTTTTTTCTCGAACAAGTTGGTTAAACTGTTTGCAGGGGGTCGTTATAGTACCGCAACCAAGCTTTGGGAATCCAATTATTGTTTCCGGCACTAAGGAACGATAACAAACATGCCGACAACTTGAACTCACAAAAAATGGACCTGTCCAAAATTCGACGCCCCTAAAATTGGATCACCGACGCCCTAAACAATACTCCCCCCTTCCCCTTGGAACTGGAATTCTGAACACAAATGGACCTCCACAAAAGAAGATCCCCTGAAAATTGGACCCCCTGCACATTCGCCCTTGTTTAACAATGCACCCCAAACAAATGACTCCCTGATCAACTCGGAACTCTTTAAACATGCACCCCTTGACGAACATCATAGCCCGGAAGCAATGAACAATGCATTCCGAATCTGACAATTGGACCTCCTAAACATCAAACCCTCAAAAAAACACCTCAAAAACTCCTGCCCTGGATAATTGGAAAGTTGTTTCTCACCCACTTTTTGCGGGGGGGCTTTCCATGGCAAGCAGCAATTGAACCGGGTTTGACAAAACAAGAAAAGGGGTGCTTGCTTGGTCGCTGTTGTTTGGTTATAAACGGGTTACACGCCTCATATGTTTTTCCTACATGGAGCGTACTGGGTATACAGCCCCATGTATCACCAAACCGAGGCCACATGAGGAGGTCTGGTCCCTGGTGTCCCCCTCCTCCCTCAGGCCCGCGTTCCCGAAGAAACGGGCCCGAAAAGCCACTTGGCCGCCGAATGCTAGGGTTTGCCCGCGCCTGTTTGATGTATGTCGGATTTTCAGGGAGGGTTTTAGGGCTACCTTCCCCATTCTTTACAGGCATCCTTCTTTCTAAAAAGAACACCCAAAACCCTGGGAAACAGCGATCGGTTTTTGAGAAAAGAGCGATGGTCGAAAAGAATGCACAAAAAACCCCTAGACTTTTGGTGAGCTTTGAGTTCCCTAACGTTGACCCCAAATTCATAAACCCCTGTTGATGAATATTTGGGTGTACAACCCCTGTTCATAAACCCCTGTTGAATCAACCCCTAGAAGGGTAGAAGCCCAGAGAAGCAAATCCACGGAGACTCAAGCTGCTATCCAAAGCATTCGGCCGCAGGGAGAAGGCGCAATGGGCCGCCTGGTTGATGACATCCTGCAGGAGGCAAAATGTTAGGATGCTGAGGATACAAATGGGTCTTCTCTTTTTTCGGGGGGGAGGATATATCCCTTTCTTGAAATGTTTAAAGGTAAATCAACAGCAAACCAGCGTCTTGTATTTTCTTTGCCGGGGGGGGGGGTCCCTAGAAAAGGCACACCCCAGATTTGAGCCATTCTGAAATGATCACTCTTAGCGTTGGATTCGAATTCTTTCAAATCTGGTTTTGCGGGACGTTTTTGGGTGCATTTTCTACCGGAAGGCTGAGAAAAACAGCACGGACGTTTTGAGGGGCTTTTTCTGGCAGCCCTGCGCACTTCCAGTTTCAATTTGTTCGTTCCAAATATCTGGTCACCCAATTTTCCCATGTCCTTCTGGTCAAACAAGTCGGTTTGTTTGGGGGCTCACTTGTTGGAAATGGTTCGCTTTAGGTTGCCACTGTCTGTGGGAAACCCAAGGCAATCCCCGAAATAGAGTACTAGAGTATGCTTAAATAGCGTGCAGGCTGGGAGGATGGCTGGGAGGGCGGGTGGGTGGCTGACCGGTTTGGTGGTTGCTCAGTTGGTTGGGTGAGGGTGTGCGTGTGTGTGCGTGTGTGTGCGTGTGTCTGCGCGTGTGTGTGTGCGTGTGTGTCTGTGTGTGTGTCTGTGTGTCTGTCTGTGTGTCTGTCTGTGTGTCTGTCTGTGTGTCTGTCTGTGTGTCTGTCTGTGTGTCTGTCTGTGTGTCTGTCTGTGTGTCTGTCTGTGTGTCTGTCTGTGTGTCTGTCTGTGTCTGTCTGTGTGTCTGTCTGTGTGTCTGTCTGTGTGTCTGTCTGTGTGTCTGTCTGTGTGTCTGTGTGTCTGTCTGTGTGTCTGTCTGTGTGTCTGTCTGTGTGTCTGTCTGTGTGTCTGTCTGTGTGTCTGTCTGTGTGTCTGTGTCTGTCTGTGTGTCTGTGTGTCTGTGTGTCTGTGTCTGTGTCTCTGTGTCTCTGTGTCTCTGTGTCTCTGTGTCTCACTGGTGTGTCTGTCTGTCTGCTGTGTGTCTGTCTGTGTGTCTGTCTGTGTGTCTGTCTGTGTGTGTCTGTGTGTCTGTCTGTGTGTCTGTCTGTGTGTGTGTCTGTCTGTGTGTGTCTGTGTGTGTGTCTGTGTGTCTGTGTGTGTGTCTGTGTGTGTCTGTCTGTGTGTGTGTCTGTGTGTGTGTCTGTGTGTCTGTGTCTGTGTGTCTGTGTGTGTCTGTGTGTGTCTGTGTGTGTCTGTGTGTGTCTGTGTGTCTGTGTGTGTCTGTGTGTCTGTCTGTGTGTCTGTCTGTGTGTCTGTGTGTCTGTGTGTCTGTCTGTGTGTCTGTGTGTCTGTGTGTCTGTGTGTCTGTGTGTCTGTGTGTCTGTGTGTCTGTGTGTCTGTGTGTCTGTGTGTCTGTGTGTCTGTGTCTGTGTGTCTGTGTGTCTGTGTGTCTGTGTGTCTGTGTGTCTGTGTGTCTGTGTGTCTGTGTGTCTGTGTGTCTGTGTGTCTGTGTGTCTGTGTGTCTGTGTGTCTGTGTGTCTGTGTGTCTGTGCGTCTGTGCGTCTGTGCGTCTGTGCGTCTGTGCGTCTGTGCGTCTGTGCGTCTGTGCGTCTGTGCGTCTGTGCGTCTGTGCGTCTGTGCGTCTGTGCGTCTGTGCGTCTGTGCGTCTGTGTGCGTCTGTGCGTCTGTGCGTCTGTGCGTCTGTGCGTCTGTGCGTCTGTGCGTCTGTGCGTCTGTGCGTCTGTGCGTCTGTGCGTCTGTGCGTCTGTGCGTCTGTGTCTGTGTCTGTGTCTGTGTCTGTGTCTGTGGGTCTGTGGGTCTGTGTGTCTGTGTGTCTGTGTGTCTGTGTGTCTGTGTGTCTGTGTGTCTGTGTGTCTGTGTGTCTGTGTGTCTGTGTGTCTGTGTGTCTGTGTGTCTGTGTGTCTGTGTGTCTGTGTGTCTGTGTGTCTGTGTGTCTGTGTGTCTGTGTGTCTGTGTGTCTGTGTGTCTGTGTGTCTGTGTGTCTGTGTGTCTGTGTGTCTTGTCTGTGTGTCTGTGTGTCTGTGTGTCTGTGTGTCTGTGTGTCTGTGTGTCTGTGTGTCTGTGTGTCTGTGTGTCTGTGTGTCTGTGTGTCTGTGTGTCTGTGTGTCTGTGTGTCTGTGTGTCTGTGTGTCTGTGTGTCTGTGTGTCTGTGTGTCTGTGTGTCTGTGTGTCTGTGTGTCGTGTCTGCGTGTCTGCGTGTCTGCGTCTCTGCGTGTCTGTGTGTCTGTGTGTCTGTGTGTCTGTGTGTCTGTGTGTCTGTGTGTCTGTGTGCGTGTGTGTGTGTGTCTGTGTGTCTGTGTGTCTGTGTGTCTGTGTGTCTGTGTGTCTGTGTTTGCGCGTGTGTGTGTGTGTCTGTGTGTGTTTCGTTTTCTTCCGTGAGTTGTTTTCCCACTTGGTGCCGAATGCAGTACGCACGTTCATGTATGGCAATCCTGCAGCCACACATATGCGCTCCGCGCAGGCTGCGTGGAAATTCACATTGTTCCCCCGTTGGGTTCGAAGGAGTCGCCCTCCATCTTGTTAACCTACAGGATTGGGTTGACTCCAAAAGTCTTTGCCCATTTTGAGAGGGACATCGGACAACCTGACTAAAATGTTCCACAGAACCCAAAACCTCACTATTTCTCCCATGTCCATTGATGGGTCATGGCATATTTCACAAAGTGGCTTTTGGGTTGTTTTTTTGCATCAGCAAACCTTCAAGGGTTGGCTCTTTGGAATTTGGGGTTTGGGGATTTGAACTCCTGGCTTTCTGGGAAATCCCTCAACCACCAAACCACCAAACACCCTGTGTGAGGTAAGCCACCAAACAACCAACCCCCCAACCACCCCCAATGCAAACCACCGGCTCCAGCCTTAGGGGGGCTGCCACTCTGTTGAATTCGGCAGGTGCGGAGGTGCTGCAAGGAGTCGGCTCTGGGGGCGCATCGTCTGGCGCTGCGCGTGCTGCAGCACGGCTCCAGCGACGAGGGCAAGGCCTTCGCCCTGGAGGTGCTGGGAGAGGCGGGCGGACGCGGGCGGACGCGGGACCGCGGTTCGGCGGTATTTTACCAGTGACTCAAACTGGGCCTAACTCTAATCATGCCGTGTTGGTGAACCGATCTTGGGGCTTCGAAGTCCGTATTCCACACATCGGATTTAACAAGACAACGAAAGCGGCTCGTGGGCCGCTTGAAAGGGAAAGCTCAGGGGAAGCAACACGAGGTGTTGTTTGGACTGTCACATAAAATTGCCTGAGCGCTTGTCCCCCACGTGGCACGGAGCCTCGCGTCCACCAATCCCGCATGGAAGCTCATGGCCGCGTCTCAGGAACACCAGGTCCAAGTGTAGGAATAGAAACAAACACAACGTCGCCCGTTTCCGAAGATGGATGGTGTTCATCAGGCATGTTCTTGGGTGTTCGTTTCGAAGACCCGAACGGCGCTCCTACTTAAGGGGAATCCATTTGGAGAAAGTTTCCCTTTAACATCTACCGTAACAAAGCTGAGATGTTGTTTTGTTCCCTTCCACTAAGTTTTAATATTATATGAGTACGAATGTCTATTTGGGACCCGAACTGGTGGGAATTCTCGTCCACCAAGCACTTTTGAAGTGGTTCCACCCATCAAAATTCGTAGCCATATGTTATAAATCCAGACAAACTAGGTCCCAGTAGTGCCCATTCTCACCCCTTTTTTGGTTGGGAGGGTTCCCCTACTAAAATAGACTACAGAAAAAAAAAATTCGGGTACCAACTTATTCTAACCTCAAAAACTGGAGGACCTAGGAAAACACCAAATCCGTTTGAGGTGGTATCTCCCAGCAACTTGTAGCCAGCTTTCGGCGGCTCCAAGCGGAGGAATCGATAGTCGGGCACCGGCAGGCCTTGATGGACTGGTGGCTCCTGCCGGAGGAGGAGCTGACGAGTGGCTGGCGAAAGGGAAACCAAAAGTAAAGCAACTTGCTCTAGTCTCCAGTTCACTAACATGGAACGCCTAGAGGGTGCTTCTTAAAGGAGAATAGTCTTCCAGGGGCCCTCCTGCCGTGCGACTCGTGCCGTGCGACTCGTGCCCCCCAAAAATATGAGACAACCAGGAAGGTATGGCGCAGACAAGGTGGGAAACAGTGAGTTCATTGCCAAGTCAAACGCACAGGAGCATATGCCACTCTATGTTTACCGCATTTCAGATAACCAGTCTTGCATCAGCTTTCATGCAGGGAGGAAGATGTGCCACATTGAAAGCGTGTTTGATTATTTCAAAGCACGGGGTGCGCAAAGGCATTCCCAAGCTAGTTGCAGTCGAACACTCATGAGGACGGTTCCACTGGGGCTCACAAAAAAGTCAGTGTCAGTTAGCAGATTCAACTGCTTGGACGCTTGGTGTTCGTGGCTTTGGAGAAAAGCTCGCGTGCTTTGGCCCGACCTTCTGGAAAGGGCCTACGGCTATGCGAAGACCTTGGCAGGCAAAACGCTTGGCCTGTCCAACTCATTTTTCCCCCCGACTTGGCAGGTAACACGTCCCTCAACCTTTTCTTTCTGGATGTTTACCCTCCAAGAGGAGGGACCTGACAGAGGGACCCTCCAAGAGGAAATTGATCTTCCAAGTACCTCCCACAGCTGCCATGGCAACGTGGGAGGATGTTTCTCTTCTGTGGGTCACTTTTGGGTGTGCCAAGGCCAGGCCCCAAATCAACATCTGAGGCACATGCGGAGCCTTTGGGTTCAATGGCTTGGCGGTTGTTGGGAAAGTATGCGGCTTTCATAGCAATGCTAGGTCCCCCAGCTAGGTGCCCTTTTACCAACTTTTCTGGGGGAGGGTCCCCTACCAAAATAGACTACAGCTAAAAGGGGTACCCTTATTCTAACCTCCAAAACTGGAGGACCTAGAATGGGTTGCCCCAAGGAGGGTGCCCCCCCGCCACTGTAGAGGATCTCTCCGGTCCTCTCCGATTTTCTAATTCAACTTGTTTGGATGGGACAGCAACCGGAAAAGTGGCCGGAAACTGCCGTCTTTTCCTGGAAACTCTGCAAAGGGCCAGGATCAGTATGTATTGTTGGAGGGAAAACCCAGTGTGAGCCTGTCAAACCTTGTGTGTGTTGACACAAACAACATATGCTGAGAAGTTTGTTGTTTTCGGCCAGCTGCTTTTTCCGGTTTTGGGAAAAGCAACTCTTGAGACCATGACGAACATTTGCATTGGTAGAAGTAGGGGCCATGATTTTTGTAATTCAGATCAAATGTTTTGTGTGTGTGTGTGTGCGCGTGTTTTTCTTTTCTTTTTTCGTGTGTTTCTCTATTTTGGTCTATAAGCGTCTATAAGGCCGGGGGGGTTGTGATTCAGGGGTCAACGTTAATGTTGCCCCTGGATAAGTAAACCCCTGTTTATTAATATGGGGGTGTTCCCCTCCAAAAGTGATGAACCCCCAAAACAAGGGACACCCAAATATGAATCAACAGGGGTTTATGAATTCGGGGTCAACATTAGGGAACTCAGAACTCAGCAACAGGCTTTAGATGATCAGAAACTCTGCAAGCTGAAAGCTCGAGCGGGCCTCCATGGTCCAAAAAACTTACTCAAAGTGTCTCGCTGGAGGCACCGAAATGCATGACCTGGGGAGGTAGCGCGCGTCGGTAAAAGGCGCGGGCACCCAAGGGAAATCCAAAGGATCTACCAATTGGAGGGCTTTGATTGCTGTTTTGAAGCGCAGATTGATTGTGCGCCCTACAAATGGCTTCTGGACGCCATACCAACAAAATGCAGGACAAATAAACCCTTGTGGTTGCCCAGACCGCGGGGTTTGAAACACGAAAGCATGATGGGAATCGGAAGAGTTCGGTGTATACAGTGATGACATGTGATGGCAAGTTCAGATGTGAGTCGTTTGAAGCCACGCAGCAACTCGAAAACTCAAATGGCAACTCAGGCGCATTCACAAGGTGTTGCAAAGATAAGCCAGCACAACGTCCAGCCCAACCTGCCCACCCCAGTGAAAATGAATGCTCAACAGAACCAGTAGCAACCTGGCCCGGGTGTTCTTGTTGCCTAAAAAAAGGACCTACGCTACGCCGGTGGAGATGCATCCTGCCAGGGGGTTGCAACCCATGGGACCTTGCCAGGCTGCCAATTCGCCAAGAAGAATCCTTGGGCCACACATAGACCCTGACATAGGCGTCCTTTTGATCGGTGAGTTTGGATAGAAATAGATGGGTTCCACTGGGTTTAGATGAGTTTTGTGAACCATATACCAGGGCCATCTATTTTTCCAGAAGGCCGCCTATGCGCGCGCGGGCCTATGCTTTCCACCTTTCAGCTCTGCAACTTGTTTCTGCCAGGACCAAGGGGCCCTCTATGAGCTACTGCTGAGCCTAGGTCGAGTGTCTCAAGGGGGCGGACGGTTCAATCCTTGGCGGCTCCAGCCATCCGGTTCAACTTAGCTTCTTTGGCCATTTAGTCCACCAAAAGTTAAACTTTTAGCGGGGGATCTGAGGACAGCCTGGAAACGTGAAATGAGGAAAGAGCCTCAGTGCAAAGTTGTTGGCTGCTTTTGCTAGCGTTTTAAAGGGAATCTATCACTACTGGAAATATATTTTGTTTTTTCCAGGGGTCTTAATCAAATTGAAGAAGATGTTGGCTGCTTTTGCTGGCTCGTTGGCTTGTTTCTTTGTTTCCTTGCGGAAAGAGCTTGCTTGGCAAACTTGAACTTGCTCGTTGGATTGCTTTGATGCCTTTTTTTTGTTTTCTGTATGTGTGTGTGGTTGGGTTTGATGTGGTTTGTTTGCCGCTTGTTTGCTCGCTTGATTGCTTGCCTGCCTACCTGGCCTGTTTGTCGGTTGGTCTTCTAGTTGGTTGGTTGGTCGGTCGGTTGGGGTGGGCGAGTGGGCGGCTGGGTGGGTTGGGTGGTCGGGAGATCCAGGAATTGGGTGGCTGGTTAGTTGGTTGATTGGAATTTGTATTTCCATTGTCCCTTTGCTGGTTGCGTTTCCAATGTTGATCAACCGGTTTGGCTCGCCTCTTGTCAGATTTCCAGCTGGTGTCTTCCAGGAGTGAGTGTTTCTTGGGAATATGTGGTTGAATACTACAAGGAGCACAGAGTTTGCTGTGCTTCAGGGGTCTCTCGCAAAAAAAAACATGGCGAGGCAGGTGGGTTGGCGGCTTTGCCGGTTGCCGGTTGCCGCGGCCGCTGGAGCACTCGTCAACTTGACCACTTCGGCGTGTGCTTGGCGCTTCATTCCGGTGCTCTCTTTGCCAAAGCTGAAGTAGTTGTTCCACGGGGAAGCATGTGGATGCCAAAGGCACAAGGGTTTCCGCATATTGGAAGCCAACTTGAAGTTGGACGTTGTTTGTGTCAGTGGGAAGGACATGGGATTCTCTAAAGAACTTCAACAAAAAGTCAGGCCGGAATCTTATCAATTCGTCCATGTCCTTTTTGGGGAACAAGTAGATGTCGGTTGCTTCTTTGGAACTGAGCCAGCGGTTGGTCCCATTTTGTGCCTTTGCCCCCGTCCAACATGAACGTTGACCGACGAAGTGCAGGTGTTGCAGTGCCTGTTTTTGCACACAACTTGTCAGTCGCTCTGTGAGGCAAGGAGGAGCAGTGGGCGGGTTCCGTGGAAAAGCTGACGCAGGCTGAGAAAGCAACTAAACGGGTGAAGGATGGGGCGGATCCAGTGAAGGATGCCCTCTACGATCTGCCAAGTTCGGAAGTTGCGAGCCCCGGTCCCCGAGGTGATCACCCACTTTTTGTTCGTTCCCCTGGTGTTAACCTTGTTATTCGAGGGGCTAACCACCGAGTGGCTGACCAAAAAGACTTGGCAACACACATCCAAGCGATGAGTTTCTATCGTGAAGGATCCCGGTGGGATTCCTCACACCTTCCCGCGGGATGCCTCGAGCTCAAAACGGGCCTGAGCGAAACGATGCCCTTCCACGAATCCGGCGGTTTCCTGCCGGCCTCAGGGGTTTCCTGTGAATATCTCCGAAGGATGCAAGACTTCCATTTGCTTAAGAGTATGCTTTATGTTTCCCTGTTGGTTTGAAAGGGAATCTATCTCCTCTAGAGACATATTTTTCCACGGGGCTTAAGAAAATGGAAGTTCGGAAGAGGACAGCTTTGTTGTTTGTTTGTTTGTTTGTTTTTTTTTTTCTGTCGCTGTTTGAGGCGGCTGCCCCACCCCATTTCAGTGCATGACGGAATCGTACCAAGAGAATTCCTTTGGAGCCCCCGCACCGCGGAATTGAGGGGTACCCCCCCGGAATTTGCACGAATGCCTAGGTCCCCCAGTGCCCCTTTGACCGTTTCTTTTTTGGGGGAGGGTTCCCAGTTCCATTTTCCCTTGGGATTCTGGAGGGAAGCTCCCCAAAGGTGGGAGTGCTGGCACGTTGGGCCGGGGGCCTATTTGAAGGCTATCGCCATGGGCGCGCACGCCTCCTATCCTGGGTGATTTAAGGTGACACCCTCAAAATTTCCCTGCTTGCAACCCAAAGTGATTGGAGAACACTCAAGTGCTTATTTTGAGGGATCCAGATGTTGGTGGAATAATCAGGTGAACATTTAACCACCAGGGCACCGCAGGCTTTAGTCCTTGATCCCATCCAAGGTTCAATTTTGGGTACCCATGTTTGACCCACAGTTAGCATGTTGTTTCATGTTGTTTGACTCAATCTGATCATTTTTTAGTAGGGGGGCTGCAAGAAAACGCTTTTGCTATCATACCAAGGATTCGAAAGACCTACAAACCAAAACTCACCTCCCAGCTTCCCACTTTGTCAAAGCTTGGTGGCTCCCAGCCATCCGGTTCAACTTAGGCTTTTAGTTGTGTTCAGTTGGGTATGGGTTAAGATTATACCACCAGAGGACCGCAGGTTTGGGTCCATGTTTCCATTGCCAGGGGTCCACTTGTGTTACTTATTTTTTGAGTGCCTAGTTTTGACCCACAGCCCAGTTGGTTTCGTGGTTGGGTGTCCATATTTCACCATCGCCACCCCCTTAAATATGGAATTGGGGGAGGGGGTGATTTCTGGAGATCTCCTTTTATGGTCCGATTTCCTTGGAAGACTAGATAACTGGAATTGGGGACCCCCCACCCCCCTCCTGGTGTAGGGAATATTTCACCTAGTGGATCCGAGCAGCCGGGCTAAAACGGCGGCCTGGCAGAGAGGTGCTGGAGCACCAGGACCTCATGTGTCAGGTGACGCGTTCCCCCGAGCTGGGGGGCCCGGCCTCGGGCCTTCGTCCCTTTGATGGTTGGAGGAACCCACATGGCTGCGGTTGTCAAAGCCGTTTTGGTTGATACAATTCACCACCCAGTTTTAGAACCTATTTTAGTGGGGATTGGGTTCCGTTCACTGGGGGTACGATTTGGATTTTGACCCATGGCCACATTGCTCAAGACCCCACCCCCCATGCACTCGTGGAGCCCTCGCCCCGGCCGAAGCAAAAAATCAGGCCTGGATTCCGGGATTGATTCCCCATTCTTTCCAAGAACCAGCTGTTTCCCTGGGTTTTTGATCGTTTCCCGAAAAGAAGGATCCCTGGAAAGAATGGGGAAGGTAGCCCTAGATGGATGGTTGGTGTGTCTTGTTCTTGGAGTTGGTGCCCTGTCTGGATGGTTTTTCAAGAGATGGAAGGCAGCGCTTCGGTCCCTTTCTGCGCCCTGGAAATCAGGCAACTACTTGATCGGTTCGGATTGGGTGGATTTGGCTTTGAAGCCCTGGTTGTAGGGGGTAAATGGGAAACCACCCCCTAAGCTCTAAACCACCGGGATTCGAACCAAGAGGGAAGCTGATAAAAAAAAAGAAGCAGGGGTCTTAAGCAGCCTTTCAGGAGCTTGCTGACCCATTTTCATAGATATGTGTTCGTATGTGTTTCAATACCTTTCTCGGATCCCTTAATTTCCAATCAAAGGGGAGGTTACGCCTCAAAGAAATTCCACACCTTAGATACAGAAAAATGGTCTTACTCGGGAGAAAAAAAACAAACGGTCGTCCACACCAAAAAGATAAATGGTCTTCCTAGACCTTCTGGGGTCGTGTCTTGATTCCCCGGGTGCCTTCTGAGGGCTTCTACACTCCTGGAGGTTCCCTTTCCCCTCGGGGAAGGGGGGGGGTCGTGTCTTGATTCCCCGGGTGCCTTCTGAGGGCTTCTACACTCCTGGAGGTTCCCTTTCCCCTCGGGGAAAGGGGGGGGTCGGGGCGTGGGGCAAAGCTTTGCTCACGAAAGCCCGGTGGGTTTGAACGAAAAACGTGGCACCAGCGGAAAACACAAAGAAAAAGCAAAAACACAAAAGGCACTGCGCCGCTTTTCTTTGAACGGTGTTAGCATTCTTTGCGCTCCAATCGGGACACTGGAATGTGGCTTCCTGGGAGAAGCACTTAATATGGAACCCACAACCCATTTTCAGATTGCTGTCGTTTTGTGAGAGCGAAACGAGCTTGCCCGTTCCTTTCGTCGAGGATCCCTGGAGAGTCGGGAATTGTTGCAATTTGCCCAGATTGTGCAAGCTTAGGGGAGCAGTTGCTCAACAGGGAAGCCGCTTGTAGTTGTCACCCTTGGACACATCCAAGAAGCACCAAACGGCCTTTCGACAAGCGGCAACCTCCCTGTTCCTGCCCTGTAAATTGACAACCGGAACCCAAACAGTTCCTCTAAGAATGGCTCGATGTCTTGTTTGTTCCATGTCAAATGTGAATATGTGTCGAAGCAGGGGAGGCCCCTTTTCGCCAATGTGAAACCACCCTCAGGAAAGCATACACCCATGCAAATCCATGCGAGAGTAGATGCCGGGGTCGGGCAACATGTGTTGAAGCAACCAGACCCTTGCCTCGGGTAAAAGGAAGCCCAAAGGAGGCTGTTTAAACAATTTGTGTTTAAACCACGGCTTAAACCAGAGGTTGTATCTCTGAGCACCCATAGGTGTGTCTTTTTTTTAAGAGAACCCTCGTTGTTTGCGATTTTGAAGAGATGCCAAAAGGAACACCACCGTGTTTTTTTTTCTTTTTTTTTTGGGGGGGGGGTCCAAATCCTAGAAACGGCGCACATGTGTTTTCCCCAAAAGGAAGCCTAACAGGGGAACCCAAGGAAGCCATGTCCGAAATGTCAGACCGTTTTGGCACGCCAGAAATCCGCTCAGGTTCAGCTTCCGGGCGCCTGTCACCTCTTCGCAGGAGGGCCCAGGAGATTCGAGGTATCAATCCGAGAGCAGATTGGTCTCTTCCATGTTCTTCACTTGGTGGCTCCCAGCCATCCGGTTCCTTAGCTTTTTAGCCTTTTAGTGTCTAGTGGTAGTTTCCATTTAGCCCACTAGAAGTTAAGCTTTTAGCGGGGGATCTGAGGGCAGCCCAGTTCAGATTCTGATTTGTGTTCCCCTGTTGTAAAGGGAATGTCTCAAAACTGGACATAGCTGTATTTGTTCCAGGGGGCTTCAGCAAAAGGAGGGTTTGGTTTCCTTTGGTTTCCCCTAGCGGACATAGAGGTTCAGACTCTTTGGCCAATCCGAAGTAGTTTTCCAAGGCCCCCAATTCAACACCAGAGGCTTCCATGTGCTCAAGTGAATATGTGTTATGTTCCCCGTTTTGTTTTTAGGAATCTACATCACTCGTGGAAATGTTATTATCTTTTTGTTTTTCTCCAGGAACCAAAAACGCAATGCGAAAACGCCAGGGAAACGTTCCAGGAAGGAGCCTCTTGGTGTTCGAGGTTCCCACTGTTCACAAGGCTCAGTCATCGAGCTCCAAGCATGTTTGCTCTAGGTTTCTTCCATGTGGTTAAGTCTTTCTTTTATTTTCCCCGGTTGGTTTTAAAGGGATTCGATTTCACTACTGGAAATCTATCTATTATTATTTTTCCTTTTCCAGGCGGCTTGAGCAAATGGAGGGGTTGGTTCGCATTGCATGGTTGGTCTTTTTTCTTTCCGGGGCTGGGACAGTTGGAGGTTACCCAACGACCCAACCCCCCCTTTTTCTCCCCCTCTGCGGCCTGAGTTGGCCTTATTTGGCCTGGTTAGGAAACTAGCTCTTGGAGTCGTTTGAGGGTGCTGGGTCCCTCAACTAAGGGAGAGTTGAGGCACACAGGTACTTGCTGTGAGCCTTGCCAGGGTATGAAAGAGAACCAAATAGGCTTGTAAAGGTGGGGTTATGTACCCGATTTTGTTTGAACCGCAAGGGACGAGCTATCTTGCCGACTGGCTCACTTCCATTCATTTGGCCGTGATGTTCAATAGGGAACAAGAACAAAATTGACATCCAGGCTCCCCAGTAACAACTAGTACCAATTTCTGATGGGCGATGAGCCATTGAGGTCGTTACCACAGCTGCACAGTCAGGCGGGTTGGGGGTTTGGGTGTGTGAGGGTTTGGTCGGTTGGGGCGTTTGGGAGTTTGAGCATCATGCTGTGTTGTCGCAGCGTTGCCGTTTTCTGTTGTCTCCAAACAGGCCCCCGGGAGAAAGGGCATGGTTTTACCCTTGGTTTCCCTGTCAAACCAATCTAGTACTGGGGTATGCTCGAAAAGACACGCCCATGGGTGGGAAGCGTCCGAGCTAACTTGGGGGTCATCTCGAGCCTGGCCACCTATTCACTACCTCTGCTTTTTGGAGCCTCTTTGACCCCTTAAGTTGGTTTGGATTGTGTATTCTTGGTGGTTCCCAAGCAACCCCTTAGGTTTTCAGGGTTTAGTGGTAGTTAGCTTCCAGTATTGCGCTTGATTTTGGACGGTACTGACGTCGTGGGGACTGGAGACCTCCGGTAGCACCGCGGTCTCACAGGCAAAAGGCTTTTTGGACACCGTTCTCGGTGTGTTTATGTGTGTGTCTGCGTGTCTGTGTGCGTGCGAGTGTGTTTTTCTGTTGTTTGCTTTTGATTCGAGTCAAAATATGAATCCACAAAAGACATGTGCTATTTGGTCCGTGTCCCTTTCTTTTGGAGCAGGCAACGAGCAACAAGCAACGCTTTTGTCATGCGAAGAAATTGCGAGGGGTTGGGATCTGGTGGGTGACACTGTTGTCTGTTCAATGGGCGGTCGTTTGGATTAGCTACACTTACATGTTTTCAATGAATCATGGATTTCAATGGCTGCGCCAAAATTGGAGAAAGGCAAGAGAGAGTGGCCTCGAACAGTGCAGAGTCCATTCAATGGGCCCCTCTTGTTTCATCTGTTGTAACGGCTTCCAGCTATATCCTAAGGCCTTGTTCTCGGGTGCTACGATATCTCACTCTGCACGCCTCGTGAGAGTGCAGATTGACCCTTGAAGCACAATTCACAACACAGCCGGCAACAGGGGTCCATGACACATACGCCGCCTTGCGGCGCGAGCATTTGGCTTCCCCCAAAAAGATATCTTTCAATCTGATTTCAGGGACCTTTTGACCCCTTCTGGAAAAAGTTGCTTGGATTGGGAGTTTGAACCCTGGTGGGTAAATGACCCCCCCCGCCTCTCGCAATTAACCTCCAAACCACCTATCTTCCATTTGCTCAAGGATATTTGATATTTTCCCTTGGTTTGAAAGGGAATCGATTTCACTACACTACTGGACACGTGTTCACATTTTTTCCAGGCAAAGAAGCAATCCAAACCTGCACCAATTGGAAGCAATCCACAACAATTCAAATCTTTGGGGCAACGCCAATGGAAGCAATCCACGCCAATTGGGAAGCTGAAGCCGAAGCGTGACAGGCGAGCCCGAGCCGTTGCTCCGTCAGAACCACGCGTGGGGCTCGATCTCGGTTGCCAGCGCCCAGCGACTGCGGTTTCCTATGTCCAAACTTTTGGTGTCCAGAAGCAGTGGGCAGTGCTGGGGACGAAAGAACAACAACTGTTGGAGGATGTTGTTTTTAGCAAACATGGCGCCTCCTTTTAGGATGGGAACCGGGTCCTGCCCACCTTCCCACAAACAGGAGTCCTGCACGTGAAGCGAAGGAACCCAAAACCCATCGAGGTGTTTTTCCGGCGATCGGAACCGGAACCCTCTTTTGGCTGTCCTGTGAAATGCCTCTTTGGTGTTCCTTCGCCTTTCACTCACCAGCAAAAGGTCAGAATGGCACGATCAAACAAGAAGTCATAGGAGCAACGCGTCGGTCGTGAAGCCCCTTTTGGGCTGCAGGTGAGATTGACCTGGGAATCTGACAAATGTGATGGGAAACGGGAACCCACCGTTTACAAAGGGTCCAACCCTGTCAAAAGGCCAGAATTTTCGATGCCAAGGGGCAGTTTCTCGCATAATTTCAGCATAGATTTTGCAAAAGCGTACTTCGCACTCGGCCGGCTTGAGTTGGATTTGAAGTGACATGCGTAGGGCCAAGCAGCAGCCACAAGCTAGTTAGAGCTCAGCTCATGGTTTCTTAAAAAGAGCGGCCCGGCATGGGGCCTGGGTTGTTGAAATCAGCCCTTTGTAAACCTTGGCATAGATGGATGCACCTTTACTCGCAAAACACAGGCCCCATGGCGGGACCTTCTGCTCTTAAAAGGGTGGATTGTTTTTTTCAGTTGGTAAAGGGCAGCCAATTTTTTGGGGCTGAATGCTATTTTGAGAAACACCCCCTGCTACACATCCAGAGTGCACCCAGGCTCCAACTGGATGTGACACATAATTACGATTCTTCTGCGGCAAAGGTATGGTGCGCCTTTGGATTCTTGTGACTAGAATTCAGTGTTAGGAAGCCTGCTAGAAAAACGAAGGGGATGGGGGGACTCCTCAAGAGCAGCGCAGCGAAGCAGCGAAGCCAGCGAGGTCTTGCAACGGCCCGCCGAGCATGCTGTTGAGGCTTTTTCCAGTTTGTGTGTATGGGGTGAGGCTGGGCGCAAGATCCTGCAACGAAGGTCTCTTCCAAGTGAGCCATCCTTGGCTGTGGGAAGCCGACCAGTTGCAAAACGGCACCGTGTCTCCAGTGAAAAAATGGTCTGTCAAGCGATGCAAACAGCAAGGCCAAGGGACGTTCAAACATGGGATGTAAGGGACGACCCTGCTTCCAGCTTTTTAAATCCAATTTAGTCCTGGCTCCAAACGGCCAATAGCGATGGGTGAGTGGCGTAAGTTGCGCGCCTGACTTGAAGGAATGTAACGGAATGACTCTCCTTTGCAATTTTCGGAGAGGTCCACAGTTTCGATTTTCGACACAACCGCAGTACTCTTGCGAATGCTCCTCATTAGTCCATAGCCAGCATTTAGGGCCTTTGGGGAGGTGACAGCAAGACTTAGAATCTGGCCAGCGAGGCTCTAAACGAGCACGTAGTTGCTCTTGCTTCCAAATGCAAGTGGGTATGGGTCACAATTAAACCAACAGGAATCGGACCGCAGGTTTTAGTCCTTGGTTCCATTTACCAGGGCTCCGTTCAGGGTACCTATTTTTGACCCACAGCCAAGTGTGGTTCTTCAGATCTCTGCGAGGTCGCGGCAGAGCGTTTGGGAGCGCGAGACGATCCCGAAGGATCCTGCCAAGAGGCCAGTTCCCTGGTGGAAGCCAAGGCGTGGTTCCGGCTGCGAAACTGACCCGGCGGCTAACTCCTCTTCATGAGCCGCGGGCTCTGACCAACCTCGATCAGTAGGCCGTTTAGGCGTTGGGCCTGAAACAAAGCAGCGGCAGCAGCAGCAGCAGCTGAAGAAAGGTTGAGGCAAGCGGGAGTAGGAAAAGGGCACAGCAAAGCCAAGTGTGTATTGGGTTGCATTTCGCCCAATTCTGTGCAGCGGGTGCAGCAAGCCCCGCGTCAACCCATTTCAGCGGCAAGCAAGCGGCCATGAATGAGCATTGTTTGCATTCGTGCTGTGACAGAGTCAAGCTGGAAGAGTCCCCGCCCCGATTGCAGGAAGATCGGCTGGTTGCCGGGCCAGCCGGTCTTTGCTGGAGAGCAGTTCAAGGCGTGTGAGGGCAGGAGTCATGGCTGAGTTGTTGACCGCGCCGCCCGTTCGGGGCCCGTTCGGAGCTCTGCGGCTCGGAGATCGGAGGCGCCCAGCCCGGCCTTCCGCTCGGTGGGCCGCTTCTACTTTGAGAACTACCAGCGCTGCCACCCCTCCACCTTCTAGCGAGGCGCGAGGCAGTCAATGAGGGACCCAGGCCCAGGTGGTGGGAAGGAACCGGTTTTGGGGATTCTCAAGGAAACCAGAGATGAATGTGTTTTCTTTTTGAGTCATTGCCTCATTCCTTGCTGAGAACCAGCAAAGTGTATGCCCCTAGATGTTTGTCAGCTTCCATGTTGGATAATTGGTTTCTGAGACATCTTTACCCTTTAATAAAATGCGGGTTTGTCAAAAGAACGAAAGGTTCCTTTTTTAACCAAATGGGATCCAACATTGGCTCCTAATTCTGACCCCCACATGGGTTTCTGCGCTGATGGTTTGTCTTAGCAACACACATGCTAAACGTAAAATGTTGGGTTTGGCTCGCAGGAGAAACACCAACATGCGTGGTTTCCCTTTTTCTTGCCTTAACCCAACCCTCAACATAAAATGCCAAACAAAGTGTTTGATGACAGTGCACATCTAGAGGAAACCTACGGAAATTATCACAATTTTGGAGGGGAGCCCCACACCATCTCATGCCAAAGCCAACATGTGTCACTTCCGACTTAGTTAGCCTAGCTTCATTTGCCCCTGATGTATTCTCCTTTACGGCAATTTGGTTGGATCTTTCGACTTTAACTTTTTGGACAACGGTGTGTTTTTCATCGGACCCACACAAATGTTAAGGTTGCAGAGGGGTCGACAGCAACCAAGCCTCTTTTCTCCTGTGATTTCCAGGCCCTTTGGGCTGGTGAGACAAGCTTGTTTTGGGGAATTCGCACGATCCGAGAGCTTGGTCAACGGATCGTTGTGCTGCCATGGATCCTGGGGGGAAATGGATCCTGAGGGGAAAGCTAGCGCTTCCGGTTTCAGTCAATTAGAGCTCACAAGGGTGCCCTTTAGGGTGCAAGTGTACCAATTAATAGCCTTCAAACAAAGATAAAGGACAACCTTGCACAGGTCACCCTTGTCAAACCTTCACTTAAGTGCCCAAAACCCCCGGGTTGTGCGAGTAGGAGGTTGACAACCTCTTTGGGGAGTTTGATGGGACCGATGCAAATACTTTTTCAGATGGGCCAAAAGTCCGAAGGTGCGCTCGCTTGGGCCAGGTTCTGAACCTGACCGCAAGACCCTGCCTTCGGAGTGCAAATGATTCAGCTTGGCGACATTCTCGCTCGCTCAGGCCTCTGTCCTTGGAAGTCCCCCAGCAAAGACAGCATCGGGCGTGTCTTGCAGCCTTTTAGGGGCTTCTTAGAAACGAGCGACCAAAAGGATATTCTCTGGTTGCCCCTTCTTGAGCACACCCATTCCAAATCTGGCACAATTCATGGGCCAGTCCAACGATACGTTGCGACGTAAAAAATCTGGCTGGCGGAGTTCCAAGGCTCGTCTTAGGCCAGTGGCTTCGGCTTCCTGAATGGTTCCTCTTCGAGACTCGTGGTGAATGGCTCCCCCCTTAGCGCGCGCAAAAAGACATCGGCCGGGCCGAAAACATGGATACCGGCCTGGCGAGGCGAGAAGGTCAAAACCGCTGGGTTTGCCAATGCATTCAAGCATGGACCTGGAGGTAAGAGGGGGTCGAGTGAAAAGAACTCTAGAAACAAGACATGGTTGTTGTTGGGAAACATATTGCAGTACATTGTTTGCTGATTATGTTTTAGTGGGAAACCCCCACTTAACTGCTAAAAAGTAAATTTTTGCTCCCCTTCCCACGTCAACCGAGAAGAGCTCCCTTTCAACCCTCGTCGCGCCATTGAAACCTCCAGATTGTGCCAGAGGCGAGCCACTGGTCGGCTTCGGCCAATCCGGACCCCCGAAAGCGTCGAGCTGGAGGGTAAGTCATGGACGCTCCTTCTTTTGTCCCAGGTCAATATATTTCCAACAGGACCTTGTTGGACAAGTGAAGCCCACTTGGCCTCCAGTTGGTTACAAACAGGGTAATAAACCCAGTGAGCCACTCTTTACCCTCAACCCCACCCTACCAAGAGACGACAAAAGACCCAATTTTTCTCCCCGAAGCCGCTGGTGAAACTGGGTCCCTTATCAGACGCCTTAAAGGCGACCGCCGGCCTCGTGCCTGCAAACGGGGCAGCTCCTGAAAGAGAGCTAACATATCTGTGTGTGTGTGTGTCATTCTTGCGGGTACTCACCATCTTTTGGGGCAAAGGCCTTTATTTAGTCAAGAAACATGGCTATGTCCAATCTAGAATCATACACCCACCAAACTTCGAATTGGCCCAACAGGTGATGCTCAAAACTACATCAAAATAATCTGGCTAGGCAAGTTCATGGGATCTGGCATAAGTGATGGGTGGACACCTGACGCAGGGCACGTGTTTTGGGTTTTCTCTACCTCACTTCAGTGGAAGCAGATCTTTTAGTTGGCACACCCTGAAAAATGTCACTCCCAGTGTCGCGACTTGTTGGCAGAACCTACCACTCCGACAGGTCGGAGTCAAGGTCCCAGCTTAACTTGCTGGTGCTCAGTAGGGAAAAAGGGACTGAACCTGGGGGTCCCCTTAAAATAAACCACCAGTTGGATGGCTTATAGGGGTCATTCCGTCATTCCCTGCTGACCAGCAAGTTCAGAAATCTCAAGCGTTCTTTGGACAGGGTCTATTGGCCAAGACGTGCCGTGCTAGCTTTTGGGAGTGTAGCTGTAAGCCCCGGCTTAGCGCCCATAGAGATGCCAAAGGCATCGCAGAACCATCTCGTTCGAGGAAGGACGAATCGGCCGCTGCTGCCGCTGGGTCCGGCGTATCACGAGTAATGTTGACCCCCTATTAATCAACCCCCAGAAGTGGGCTGATTCCCCACAAAAAGCCAGGGAAAAGCACCCCCATATTAAGAAACAGGGGTTTGTTAATAGGGGGTGTTGATTATGACTTTGAAATGAGCAATCCATACTGGCAGTCTATGCCAGGTCCCCCAGTAGTGCCCTTTCTCTCCTCTTTTTTTGGGGGAGGGTTCCCCTAGTAAAATAGACGACAGATAAAAATCGGTACCTTATTCTAACCTCTTTAGTGGAGGACCTAGTCTACATCCTCCACTTCGGTGCCCCCTGTTGACTTCTTCCCATTCGTGAATATATCCCAGGTTCCTACAGAGGGAATGAACGAGAAAATCAAAGGAACCCATTGTCAATAAAGACACGGAGGATGGACGCCCCGCTTTTTTTTTTTCTGAAACCAAAACTTGCTGGTGCGATAGGCAGGGAAGGAGGGAATCCTATAAGCCATCCAACTGGTGGTTTTTTTTCTTTAAGGGGACCCCTGAATTCCTGGTGCGCCAAGCAAAAAACCGAATCCCAGGTCCATTCCCTTATTCCCTGCTGAACTTCCCTAGAATGAGCCGCCCTTTTCCGTGTTTTTTGTTCTCGCCTTTTTGGGTCCCCTGTGCTCTCCACTAACCAGGTATTTAGTTTTTATTTTTTGCGTCCCCTTCCAGCCAAGAAAGGGTGACTTCCCGGCCCTGGGAGCAGCTCCAACATTTCTCCTACGTTCGGCTTCCAGGTCGGCAGGTTTGTGAATCCAAGGAATCAACCTCCATTTCACCTTGGCAGGGTGCTCCAAACGATGGCTCTGTTGCCCAGTGACGCCCCCTGTTTTTTGGTCTCTTTTTTGGGGGGTAAGGGTTCCGATTCCTTTAAACGCAACCAATCAACAACAGTCGGATGCCGATCCTTTTTTCCCATGGAAATCCTCTGGAAATCCGGGAAACAACAACATGGGGATATGTTTTGTTCGGGCAGCCTTACCGCAGCGATATTTTGCGACCGTCAGCGAGACGGCGCCATGGTACTGGAGACCATTATCCCCTTGAGGCGGGCTTTTGGCTTGACCTTCAGACATGGTCGTTGGGTGGTGGGGTGGTTTGGAGACCCTTTTGGGTGGTGGTGTAAAAGATACTTCAAGATGACTGTACCCTTTCTTCCTTTTGCTTAAGAATATTGTTCATTTTCCCCTGTTGGTTTAATGGGAATCGATCGTATTCTAGGGGGCTTAAGCAAATGGCAGCTTTTGGGGATGGTTCAACGAAGAATTCAAAGCCCAGAGCGTTTGCATCTATCCATGATCCGTGAAGCGGTTGGCACTGGCTTGGGTCTCGCAATGCTTTGGTTTTGAAGGGAAACCAAAAGGAAGCAACTTGCTGGTGCTCAATAAAAGAAATGCGGGAATCAACCCTCAAAGGACACCGGTTGGATGGTTTATAGGGGTTATTTCCTCCTTCCCTGCCTATCGCACCAGCAAAAAAAGGAAACCACCTGCCTTGAAGCCGGCAGGATGGTGCTGGGTGCCGAGGATGTGCTCAGCCTCTGGTTCTGGGGGCACCTCGGAGAGAAGCTTTTTGGACCTGCTACTAATGGACGAAATGCATTTCGCACCAAGACACCCTGGAATGATGTTCCCCCCGTAAATACCAGCAAACAATATTGTGTCCCATGGTTTCTTAGGTGGTGCGAAATGGATTTCGTCCATCCACAGTATGGTTGTGCCAACATCAACCCAAGAATTTGGACCTCCCAGAGGGTTGATCAACATTCCCTTCGGCCAATGGTCATCGCATGAGGACCTTGTGATCAACCCCCACATACAAGATGTTCGGTCAGAAAACCGTTTGGGTTCACTTGGGGTCTCACTAAAGTTCCCACACAACAATCAGGTGACGGAAAACAAGTCTCATGTTCTGTGGGGTAATCGTTCTGACCATGACTTCGATGATGCTAAGAAAATCACCTTGGAAGAATGACAGACAAACACTCGTCTACCTAGGTCTCCCAGTAGTGCCCTTTTACCTTTTTTTTTGCGGGAGGGTTCCCCTACCAAAAATAGACTACAAAAAAGGGTACCAACTTATTCTAACCTCTCTACTGGAGGACCTAGCACAGGGTCAGACTCCATTTGGTCTTGGCCATTCAGGCCAGCCCGGTGGCTAAACTCACTCGCTGGATGGTCAAGTCAAAAAGCCTTAAACAACTACGTATTTCAATATTAAATTAACTTTTACGTGGCATCATACGGCGGATATGTAGTTGGGATACCGGGGGGGGGTATGTGAGGGAACAAGGTTGCCGGTGACTCTCGAAATCAGTTGAAGGGGGCTGATTTCCCAGTGGTTCTTTCACATCCATCCAAAACGGGGTCCACCATTCTGGGATAGGCTGTTTTTGGTAAGATACTGAAACTGGCGCAAGATAGGCTGTTGCTGACAAGCCAACGTTGCTGGCAATACAGCAGCCAGCCTGTGCTGGAAAGCGCCCTCTTGGTATCACTGAACTTCTCACTTCCTGAGCTTCTGGACTTTTGAAGCTTGGGTTTGGAGCATTTTAGTGGCAAACAAAAAGTTCGGACTACTCAGAAAGTGAGTGTAGCGGGGGCCCGCCCAAAATGGTGGTTTTGCTTCTGTCCCTACTTGCGCACAGAAACTCAGACGTGCAGCCACCTTTTTTTTGTGGCCAATCCACGCCTTTCCGGAGACATGTGCCCAGCCCGTGGGCCACAGTTCCAACATGCGTCACAGCCGCGCCTCTGCCTGGGGTCCGCCTCAGATGCCGGTCGGGTTGCCCATGTCAAAAGTGGAGGGTGGGAGTTTTTTTGGTGGCTTTTTAAAGGGAAACTGAAAGGAAAACCATCATTTTGGGGGGTCCCCTATAAGGCACACCCAGATGTGGTCAAAAATAGTTAGCCCAAAATGGGTTGTTTTCTGGAGGGAAGCAAGGACGAGCTGCGGTGTAATTTCGACTCTACCTAATTTGGGAAGGGACATGGACTGACGACGTGTCACCTCTCCACCGTGGCGTTTATGTCTCAAGCTGACTGAGAGTCTCGAACCAGCACCACGCAACTTGCGAGATGCCAAGACATGGTGGCGACGTAAACCAGGGTAACCTTCAATGAATTTATCCTCGGCCGACCTTTGGGGTTTCCCTTAGCAACCACGAGCTATCCCAAAAGCTTGACCAGTTTCCAAGTCCACACAAAAGCCACTTCTGGTAGAACAAAATTAAGCTGGTCAAAGCACTGTTGCTGTTTCAAACAGACTCGTTCCCCATGTTGCATTCGGCGAAGCGTGAGCGGCCACGAAATCGAGCCAAGCGTCTAAGCTGGGTTTTCGAGCAAGCAGAACTAAAAATAAATAAGCAAGCGCCAGACACTGTCAGACATGTGTGCACCCAACCATTGATTTCAAGTACTCACCGATTGATGTTTGTCAGATTTGCAGCAAATCAATTACGACCGCACATATGAAGGTTCCTTTCTTGGGGGCATTTCCTGTTGAGGTTGTTTAATTATTCATGGCAACTATCTCGTGACCAGGAAGCAACCCAGCGGGCCACACAAAAACACACACATTTTGGTTCGAAGGTGAGCTCGACCACAAGCCTAAGCCCAAAAGCCATCCTGAACCACTCTTAAGACTCTAACCCTAAGCCTACCCCAACCCCGACGCCTCCTGAAGCTTGACACACGGCGCATGGAGCGCTATGGCCTCAGAGCGGGTGCTGTCGCCACTGGGGGTGCTGACCTTACATGGCCTGCTGCTCGCCGACGTAGCGGCGCACAGGACGGCCGGCTTCGGACGGGGACCGGGACACGTGTTTTGTTGGCCCCAAACGGCGAGCGCGAGGCGGATGTTCCGAAACTGGCTTTCGCTTGCCCACCGGCCTAAGAATATGCTTGATTTTCTTTCCCTTGTTGGTTTTAAAGGGAATCTATCAGTACTTGGAACATGTTCACTTTTTCAAGGAGGTTTGAGCAAATTGGATTTGGGCAGCGTTGTTTCATGGGATGAAAAGGGTTTATGCACGGGGACTGATCATGTCGGGGTAGGGACTTTAGGTGGGCACATTGTTTATTTCTCCTGCCTAGGTGCCCGTGTAGGCTTGCCCAGGGATGATACGTCATAGAGTCGTACATGGGTATCGGTTTAATCATCCTTGGTTCCATTTACCAGGGTTCCAGTTTACCAATGTTTGAGCCACAGCCTGGCTTTGAAGCTTTCATGTTCAGTGGTTGAGGCTACATGAGAAAGAGTGGCCTATGGCCATGGGGTTGGAACATCACCTTGCGCTAGCAAGTCATTGCGTGCCCATCGCTCAAAAAGGTAAGGCTTAAGGCCTGGATTTTTCAAAACAGAACTGCCTCCATGTGCGGCTGGAGGCCCATTTCCTGAATCTATCCCTCTCCGGGCGGGCATGCCGCTGTCACTGCGCTTGAGAAGCTTCCTGTTTCAGTCAGCTGCCAAATGACGCAGCTCGAGTAAAGATTCCTTTTTGGGGACGGGCGCGATAGGCAGGGAATGAGAAATGGAATGACCCCTATAAACCATCCAACTGGTGGTTTCCTTTCAGGGGACCGAAAGCTTCTGGGTTCATTCCCTTGTACAGAGCAGCAGCAAGTTTTTGGGGCCTCAGTTGTTCGGTGGCACCTTTTTTCCCCTTTTTTTGGTGGCCCCACTTTCCCCAAAAAGGGTTCCCTTTTTCTTCCAGGGTCACTGAACAACTGAGGGGCTGGTCTTGAAACCAAAGGTGCTCGGGGTCCGCGAAGTGTGAGTTGATCTTTGGACGGGTTTCGAAGTAAATGTGGGTATGGTTCAAAGCCATTTTGGGGTAGGTGCACTACCCATTTTAGCCTATAGTGGGGATTGCATGGATTGGGATGTTCACGGGGGGTACGGGGTTTTGACCCATGGCCATGTGAAGCTGGCGTTCTTGGGCCAAGAGTTGTTGCGATTGTTCGTGACCTCTCCACAGCCCTCCCCCTGCGCTCGACCGAATCCGAAGGCATCATCTACTGGTGTTCTCGGGCGCTTCAGTGGCCGAGTGGCTGCTGGCAGCCTTAGCCATCTGCAACTGGTCGGGTTCGGTGGGTGGGCGGGGGGATGAGGGCTGTGAACTTGGTTCAGGCAAAACAATGGGCACTACTGGCGGACCTAGAAAAGGACATGTTGCATTCTTCATTTTCCGGGCTGCAGGGGGCCAGGATTCATCAGTTTGTTTGCGGGAGGGGGGGGTGGCTGGCTAGCCTTCGGCCTCCCTGAAAAGCGTGAAAAGATACTTTTACCCGCTGGGAGCTCCGACAACGACACCTGAAAACCTTCATCCGATGCTTCAGTAAAGCATTCGGCTGAATCCCTTCCTTTAAAGTGGAGAACCTGTTCAAAAGGATCTGGGTGTGTCTTTTTGAGGGTACCACTCTGTTGGTTGGTTTTAAGGGGAAGCCCAAAAATAAAACCGAAGCCATTTTGGAGGGTCCAAATCCTAAAACAACCCTCCCTTCCGCCAAGTTCCTCTCGCCAATCGGAAGACAAAGGTCATGTCAGTCTGCCGGCGAAGGGGTTTCTCTCTTCCCTGGCTCCCTGGTCCCATCACCCACAGGACACATCCTTTAGACGTAGGGGCTTACTTCCACATGGGTGGTTGGCGCTAAGACACTCCCACTCTACTAAAATAGGCTGCAGAAGAAAGGGTACCCTTATTCTAACCTCTCTACTGGAGGACCTAGTTTTTTTTTCTGCAGTCCTGTTGGCCAGACAGTCCAAGAAAGCACCGGAGAGGACTGGCCAGCGGATTAAAACCTGGCAGAGGCCCTAAGCCCCGGATTTCCAGGGTTGCCACCAGGAAAACTTGCTGGAACCCAGGCTTCGGTCCGAAAGTTTAAACCGCCAGTTGCCTGGTTTGTAAGGGTCATTCCATTTCTCATTCCCTGCATCTCTCGCACCGATCGCAAGTATCTTTGGGTATACTTACTGGGGTCATTATTTTGACGGTTTCTGGGGGTTATCCAAGTCAGAAAATGTGGTTGTTTCCCTTCAACCCACCACATTTCTGGGGTGACTTTGATCATGGTTCTAGGGGTCCATTCTCCCTGAGTTTCCGGAGGTTTTCTAGAAAGATTCGGATCCCTGAAAAGAATGCGTAAAATGGTAAAATAATGAGGGCTTACTGCTGGAAATATGTTTTTTGGTTCAGAGGGCTCAAGCAAATGGAAGCTCTAAGCCACCACATTTGGGGGGTGACTTTGATCATGGTAAAAGAGGCCAGACTTCGCCCAGAAACGAAAAATGGGCCGCGCCACAGCGCCTGATCGCTTCGCCCAGGCGCCTACCTCCGCACGGTGATCTGCGACCCCGGGCAGCTGAGAGCCGAGCCCGTGCCTCCGCCAAACGGGGCTCGGAAGGGCCGGCCCAACACGGGTGACATGGCACCGTCCCTGTTTGACATGAGGTTGACTAACTTCGACAAATTCCGAAATTATGTTGGGGCATGGGTCAAGAGAGGGTCTGGGGTGTGGCACCACATGGGAAATGCTGGGTTTAGATGCAGTGAATCCGTGCGCACCTTTTCAGGAGCCGTGGGGTTGCCTTCTCCATCTTTCCTCTGAAGATGGAATTTCGACTGAACATGTTCACATGTTGCTTTGCATGTGTGGCCATTCCTTCAAAAGATGGTCCAAACCGGGCTGAAGATGGGTCCAAGCGAAATCTTTGGTGTCCCTGGGCCAATTGTACAGGATGAGTCCAGAGGTTTTTAGGGGGAAGAACATCCTTACCAAGTTACCAGGCCGAGTTCCGCAGGTCGCGGTCCAGTTGCACGACATGGAAAGTCTTGGAAACTGGGTACGGGTGGGTATGCGCTGTTCTAAGGGTAGCTTCCATGTCCATTCTTTTGAAGGGATCCGAAGCTTTCTGGAAAACCACCGAAAACCCTGGGAAAAAAAACAGCTGGTTCTCGAAAAAAAGGATGGCTGAAAAGAATGGGGAACCAACCCCTAGAACTGTGGTACGTGAGAATTCTTCGCCTGTCTCGAGGCGCCGCAGTCCTGCCCAGGCGCGGGTGGAAGCATTGGCCCAGCTTTTTCGTTTGAGGGGTTCGGCTTTTCGAGTACGCGGAGTTTGCCAAAACATGTGCACACTCGAGCCCTTCCAGAGGTCTGGCAACGTGTCAGACAACTTTGTTCTTTTTGTTCGTTGTTCAAGGCTGTTGCCAGGTCAAAACTGAGGTGCAGTTTGCTTGGATTTTAGGACTTTAACTTTGCCAACTTTGTAAAGGTGTTTGATTCCTCCAGGACGACGCCATGAGCCTTGGATAAACTTGCCATGTTGTTTTGAACATATTTCTTATAGGGACTGCTTCGCCGGTTACCGATTTTTGAAACCATGGTGCCCTTCAATATGCTTGTTCATGTCAGCCGCAGTGGGTTGAACGTAGTTATCGTTCCCAACCACACTATACATTTCGTAAAACAACAAGGGGAAACTTGATTTGAATTTGCAAAGACACCCACCGCCCCCGCACCCCCCAACAACTTTTAACCTGGAGACGAAAGCTGTGTCACACGTGTTTTCCCCTGGTTTGTTTTGCAATTTGTCATCTCTGGCGCATGCTTGACAGTGAACGGGAGAATTAGGACAGCACTGTTTTTATGCAAAATTGTACAAACACCCAATGTGTGTTGCATATTTGCAGCTCAATTACTTGAAAATCTGAACCAACAAACTGCAGCCAACGAACGGCAGAAATACTTTCTTGCCACTGTGCATACCATACACGTACAGGCAGAGAAAAGGGATTACTTGCGGACCGCTTCACAGGTTATACCCACAAGACAATCCTACCAGGGACTTGCAGACACACACTCCACCCACCATTCGCATATTGGATCAACGTGTGGAATAGATCCAGGACCTACAATGGACCATTACCAAGAGGTACCTGTTCCCACGGGATACGGTGCCCCGACCTCAACCCCCCCCCCCCGTGTTTGATTTTTATTTTGATCTCCATGGAACCGTTTGGCTCAAGGCCCCTCTTCTACTCTTTGATGCCACTGTACATAGCATTCACGTACAGGCAGAGAAAAGGTTGTACCCACTATACTATCCTAGCAGGGACTTCCAGATACACTCATGGGATTGGTCGCTCTCCAGATGCTTTTTGCCAGCATTTGCAACCAACATTGGCCATGCGTCAACCTGTGTGCACTCATGTGTTCCTGTGCAAGCCTTTCATAACGACGGCAACATGCCCCCCCACCCCCTTCCCCCACCCCCCACCCCCCTTCCCCCACCCCCCTCCCCCACCCCGCTTCCCCCCCTCCTCCCCCTCCTCCAGCCCTGCTCACAACTGCAACTCGACGCATCGCAGCCTAGCAGCAAACAGAAGAAAAGCACAAACACTACCAGGTTTTTTACCAGCCTGTTTCCTCCAAAAAGCAGCTGTTGGGGGATGCTGGAATTCGGGTCCTTTTTGATTTCGCTTTTGAAACATGTGTCTCAAGGAAGCCGGAAACTCTCCCCCTCAATAAAAGGATGTCCTGTGGGTTGGAGAACGTGTTTTTTTTTTTTGGGGGGGGGGTGCTGGAACATGCTTGTTTGCGTTTTGTTTGCGGGGCCGGGCACTGATTTATTTGGCTCCAAAGGGAATCTGAACGGCAACCGCCCACGTTTTCCAGAAAGTTCAGGCACGCAAAAAAGCATTGGCTTGACTTTTTGAGGAGCGTAGCAAGGTTAGGGGTTGTTTCCTTTTGACCTGGTGGGGGTTTTTGCAAAGTACAAGGGATGTCTAAACTGAGCTGTGGGAATTCGCTTACTGGTTTTGCTTGGCAAGCGCCATGGTTATGTGTCCCAAAGCAAGAGGCCCCAAACAACTGTAACCTTCGCTTCAGGTGTTGCTTGTGCACATGCGTCAAAAAGGCCCTGAAGCAATTGCAGCCTTTCCTTACCCGGGTTTTGCTTGTGGCCTCGTGTCGAAAAAGGCTCCGAAGCAATTGCAACCTTCGCTTGCCCGGGTTTGCTTGTGCCCGTGTGAAAACAAACAAGGCTCGAAGCAATTGTAACCTTTGCTTACCTGGGTTTTGCTTGTGGCCACGTGTCAAGAAAGGCCCCGAAGCAATTGTAACCTTTGCTTACTCGGGTTTGACAAGCAAGGCTCGAAGCAATTGCAACCTTCGCTTACCCGGTTTTGCTTGTGGCCATGTGTCCAAAAAAAGAAGCAAGGGGAATTGCAATCTTCACTGGCGCGGGCTTTGCTCTTGGCCACGTGTCGAAAAAAGCGAGGGGCCAACCAAATCAACTGCAACCTTGACTTGCCCGGGTTTTTGCTTGCAGCCGTGTGTGAAAGAAAAATGAGGGGCCAATCAACATATGTTGTTTGTTGTTTTCCCTCGGTTTTCCCCGGTGTGTGTGTGTGTTTTTGTTTGCTTTGTTTTTCTCTTTCCGTGCCCACCCCAAAAATGTGGCTGTTTCTCGGTTCTCCAGATTGTTTCCGCCCAGCCAACATGTTGGGTAGACGGGGGGATTGGCTCGGACTTGAGTGTTGGTGATGCGCTGAGTTGTGGCAGGCGTGTGCGGGGGTAGGTCTGTTCGGACATCTTTGACTTCTGTCAAAGCACTGCAAGGCACAGCCACACATGGACATATCACTGGCCAGAAACGCGAGTATGTGTCGTGTGGTGACAGCCTGGGCACAGCTTGCACAAAGCCAGAAAGAAGTGTTTCCATCAGGGATTCTGGAAGTAGACGGAGTGCGCGCAGCAGCTCGCAGACGCCAACATGACAAGCGCCCGCGCAGCGCGCAAGCAAGAAAGTGTGCGAAGATGAAGTTTGTAGCTTAAAGCTCCCCTCTCAAACAGCCCGCCGCAGCAGCCCAAGCGCATGGAGGGTGCTGACTTTATGTGTGCGTTGCTGAAAAGTAGCTCAGGCGCAGCCAGCTCTTCTCAGAAGGTCGGACCCATCATGCGCAAAAAAACGGCTTTCTGCAGCGCTTGTGCTCGAGAATGCGCTGCTTTGCCCAACACAATATAGACCACGCAGACCTCTCTTGGCTTCTCGCGGCTCCCGAAAAGCAGCAATCTACAGCCTGAGACCACAAAAGCGCGTTTTGAGAAGTGCCACGTCTCCCAACGCTGCGTATCCGAGTTCCTAAGCACGAGCACGCAGGTTTGACAGCACTTGGAAGACGCCGGTTGGCCACCAACCCCACACACACCGTTAGTTGTGGTGCGTTTGCATGCTCCGGACTGGGCGTCCTCTGCGCCTGCACCTCGGTCCGGGCTACACCCCCCCCCCCCGTCAACCCAACATGGTGTTGTTTTTCCCCAACAGCTGAAAGCTTTGGAGTCTCAGCCCAGATAGGCTCCGGGGTGGTCCGGGGCGGCCCTCAGATAAGGTTGTTCCACCAGTTCCACCATTTTCTTCGAGGCTGCGGGGTGGTCTCTGCGAGGGCTGTGGTGGCCCGCGGTTGAGGTAAGGTCCTGAGGTTCCGTGGTTTGCCTGGAGGGAACAGAAGATCGCTTAACGCTCATGGGCGGAACAGCAAGCAAAACCGAAATCAATGGTTTTCATTTCAGCTCACTTTCAGTGTTTTGTCACCTGCTCACTTGCTCAGGCAACGCGGCCCGAAATGTTGGCTCTGTGGCTGCGGGACTCACGGTGCAGCAGAGTAAATGCTTGGCGTTGCTGAGTATTGCTTGGTGGGATTTGGGTTCAAAGAATTCCACGAGGCTGTGCGGGCGAAGGAAAGGTTCCAAAAACGCTCCACGAGGTTGGGGCAGCCCTGAGGAAAGGTTCCAACAAAGTTTCACGTCGGGGCCCGACTGCAGCGTCGGGGCCGAATTGCACCGTCGGGGCCCGATCGGCCCCGATTGCGCCATCACGCCCGGACCCCGTCAACTGTACCACGCTGGCATCGCCTAGTTTTGCTAGATACAGTTGTAAGGCCGCATCCTAAGGAAAGCCGGCGTTGAGCTATAATATGGGTGGCTGGGGTTGCACCACGGGAGCATCGGACCCCGATCAGGCCCCGATTGCACCGTCGGGCCCCGATTGCGCCGTCGGGCCCCGATCAGGGCGCGATTGTCACTCTTAGCTTTGCTGTATAAAGTTAGAAGGCGGCATCCTCAGCAGCACCGGCGGTGAGCGAGGATCCTGGGAGCTGTTCGGGAAATCGCCAGCTTACTGTTTAATGTTTTCCCTTCCCCCGTTTCGTGTAATCTCTGTTCTCCTCTTTTTGTTTCACTGTTTTCCGACCAGCCAACACGTCTTGTGTTTCCCCTCGTTCGTTGTTTTGTGTATTTTTTCTTGGTTTGCCTTTGCATCTCGGCCAAGCCCTCGGTGCCTCGGCCAGGGCTCCTGGCCCTGCTGGCGCCTCTGGGCCTCCTCGCTCCAAAGCGACCGGCGCGGAGCTCGGCGCGGGATGTGCGGAAGGCCTCGGAGGTGGAGCTGGAGCCCATCGGGCGCGCGCAGCTGGAGGCCATGGAGGAGGAGGTAGAGGATCCAGGCCGAAGGGGCGCTTCCCTGCTGGTTTCTGCTTGGGGGGGAAACCAAGGGAAGGGAAGGGAAGAAGTGCCTCGTTTTTTTTTTTTGGGGGGGGGGAGGGGGCAGGGCGGGTTTGGGGTTGTCGGATTGTCAGCTTTTGACACACTGCCGCGACAGGCTCCTGCCAGTGGCCGGGCCAGGACAGCCGTGACAGTCTGAAGCCTGAGGCTCCCGCCACCGCCAGTGACCGGGCCACCTGAAAGCCAGGAAGGGCGTGCAAGATTTGCCTTCATGTCCATGCAGCCCTTGCGGTCAGAAGGAGAAGATCTTGGAAGCGCTCGCTTGACATGTCCTTGAGCTTCAGGGGCTCGACTGCCCTTGGCATGCTTTTCTCCGCGTTGCCCTGTGTCTTGGCGGCATTATCCCGGTTGCCTCTTCCGCTTGTGCTCCGCTTGCTGCCATGCGCCCGGAAGAGAGCAGCTGCCACAGGGTGGGAAGTTGAGCATGCTTGCAGCCAGCTGGCCTCTTTTGGAGCGAGCCTGGGGAGCCCGAGTATGCCGGGCGCGCGCTCTGGCGAAGCACTAAGTGACAAGAAACGCAACCGCGCTAACCTTCTGGCCGCAAGCGCGCGGTTGCGTCAGCGCGCGGCGGGTTCCTCAATTGAGCGTTTGAGCAGGTAACTGTCTTAATGTTAGAACTTGATTAAAGGGCCCCCCCCATGAACAATGGAGGCGCCAAAACAATGGGGGTGCACTTTTGGGACGTCCAAACAATGGAGGGTTTTGGGGCCCAATTCTACTTTAGTATTGCAGCCTTTTTGCAATTCTACTTCAGCACTTTTTGCAGTTCTACTTTAGTATTGCAGCCACTTCCTTTTTGCAATTCTACTTTTGCAGCCACTTCCTTTTTGCAGTTCTACTTTAGTATTGCAGCCACTTCCTTTTTGCAGCCACTTTAGTTTTTGCAGCCACTTCCTTTTTATTCTACTTTAGTATTGCAGCCACTTCCTTTTTGCAATTCTACAGTATTGCAGCCACTTCTTTAGTATTGCATCACTTGTTTTGCAATTCTACTTTAGTATTGCAACCACTTCTTCCTGAGCAGACTTTTTGGAATACTACTTTAGTATTGCAACCACTTCTTCCTGAGCATACTTTTTGGAATACTACTTTAGTATTGCAACCACTTCCCTTTCAGTTCTTTCTGTAGTTCTGTAGCCATTCAAAGGGGTGTGCCTTTCAGCCAGGGAGGGCTTGAGCTAGAATGAAACCAGGTTTGGCGAGCTTGAGCCACCTTGAGCAGATGCATGGTTGGCCATTTCAGCTCAATTTCAAGTTTTTGGGTCAGTTTCAGCTTCCTGTGCAGCCATGACTTCAGGAAACAGGCAAGCTCTACATGATCAGGCTGAGGTTAAGTACCAGCAAATTGAGCCTGAACCCTACACAGTTTGCCAGAGCCCAGGCTGTGACTGATTTGCACTTGGCATTGAGTATTTTGCTTTCCTTGCTAATTGTTTGTTTTAGTGCTTAGGGGGTGACATGTTTAGTTGATCAGTTTGGGCCAACCAGCTTCAGGTGATGCCTGGATTCACAGTTCCAGGCTGCCTTTTCAGTCCAGGTGCTATAGGTGCAACTTAGCCACATGCTGGATCACAATTTTAGTTTCTTGCTGTGCCAATTTCAGTTTTTAAGTGCAAACTAGTTTGCTTTTGCTATGAATTGCTTGATGGTGAGGCAAGAGGAACTGGATGGTGTGGCAATTGAGGGAGTATTCAGTGCCCATGAGCCCCTGGATCCCACACCTTGGACTTCAGGTGGTTGCTTCAGCACCTCCACCAGCTCCAGCATCTTCAGCCACCTCTTCAGCCCCCCCAGGACTCAGTACCAAGGCGCCAGCACCTCGCCTTCCCTTCACAGCTCAGGTTCAGAGCGACATCAAGGCTTGGGAAACAGCCAGTGTTCTTTTGCTTCTTTTTTGAAATTGACTTTGGTGCCAGTCAACTCTGAGTTGACCCTGAGAGGCCGTTGAGAGGGAGATTCAGCTTGGGGATGGTGCCAACATTGGCTGGCTGAGATGGCATTTGCAGTGCCTGAAGTCAGGACTCGAGAATGGCATTCAGGAGGCTACTTTAGAGGGCAAGCAGCTGTCAGAGAAGTTGAGGAAGATTGACAGCAAGATCGCAGACCTTGAGGGAGCTCAAGAATGTGTTGAAGGCCTTCAGGAGAAATTTGTGGTGCTTGAGGCTGAGCACAAGAAAAGGAGGCTTCAGAAGGACCTTGAGAAGCTTCACAAGGAAGGTCTCTCCAAAGAACAAATTGAGAGCATGGTTCAGCAGCTTGAGTGAGGTTTAATTAGATGGACATAATTGATCAATCAATTGACCAGTCCTCATTGGTTGGTGCATCTTAAGCTGCTTGAGCTTCAGCTCTTCGTTGGAATAGGTGCTTGGGCACTGCAGCCTTTGGCTGGCTTTTCAGCATTAGCTTCAGTTTGGCAACTGTTGAGCAATACAGCAAAGTTCAGACTAATTATGCATTTTTGTGTTTTTGGTGAGTTCAGCTCTTCAGGGCCAAACTTCTTGAACCGTTGGAGCACACAGCAAAAGTGCACCAGCAGCTTTAGGATTGTGTGAGGTCAGATTGGAGGTTGAAGAGTACTTGTGTTTGGGAGTTGAGCCTTGCAGCTGAGCATGTGTTTTGAGCATGTGGGAACTTGAGCATGCTTGGATGTTGAGCTTTGGCTTGGAAGTTGAGCTTGGAAGTTCAGATTGTGATGCATGTTTGCCAGAGCTTTTGAAGACTTCAAGCTTCAGATTCTGCTTCAGTTGTGAGCCATTCTGAGCTGCTCAACTCAACTGGACAGCAACCTGTTCTTTTTTAATCTAGTTGTTTTCCAGGTGTTGCTTTTGTAATCAAACAGTGCCCTGCTAAGGATGGCTCTTAAGATGATCTTCATTGTGGCATTGATGATCTCTTCAGGGATGGCTTCAGGTGCCTTTGCTTAAGCTGTGTTGGCTCTTTGCTTTCTGTTTGGCTGATTAAGGAAGCCCTGGGCAGGCATCAGCCCCATCAGCCCAGTGGTCATTCAGCTGGAGGAGATGTTGGGGGTGAGCCTTTTTCAGATTGACTCTTGGCTTTCATGATTGGTATTAGTTGTTTTTTGTATATGGCATGGTTTTATAAAGGTTTTTTTTGGAACAGCCACATTTTGTTTCATTTCCAGCACAGGCTTTGAGCATCCTGGTGGTGGCCACCATGGTTGTAGTGAAGAAGCTGATCAGCATGGTGGATGCTGCATCAACTTCAGCGTGGCAGCTGCTTGAGAAAGCTTCAGTCATTGAGCGCCGCCACTTAGCTGACTGGTTATGCTTATCTCTGCTCATTTTTTGCTGATGGGGTATGTTTAGTAAAGAAAGTTTTCTTGTTTTCAGTTGCTGAACAATTAAAGTTTGAGGCATTGCCTTGCAGCCAACTCAGGCCTGGACACTAAGACTGGCTCGCCCAGAGATGTCTGCAGACATCTGAGCCAGATCTTCAGTGACTTCAGCCCACGTGCCTGGGTATGCCTTTTAGTGTGATCATCTATTTCAGTTCTGTTACTTAATGACTAAATTGTTCTGCATATGACTTAATTATGAATGTTTTGCATGTTTAGTCTTGCTGCTCAGACATGTGAGGCCATTCAGGGGCAGCCGTTTTGCAAGAGTTCCTGGCAATTGAGAGATTCAGCTTCCTCCAGGGCTCACTCCACCTTCAGATGCAAGAGCTTTGCCTAATTGGCATAAAGTAGCTTTAGTTTTTTGAAATTTGTTTTAGGCCTGAGTCCTTTCATGATTGAGCACTTCATGAGCTCTGCTTCAATGCTGAGGACAAGCTGATTGAGTGGGATCTCATTTTGAGGACTGCTCAGTGGGAGACACTGAACTCAGTTCAGTATGATCTGCTGGTTTCAGAGCCTTGGCTGTAACCATTGGGCTTTACCTATGTTTGTTGGGCTGAGGGCTGATAATTAAACTAATTAGCATTATCTAATCATTTAGTAGTTGGCACTGTATGGCTAAGGAGTACCTTCAGGATGAGCCTTCCATTGAGTGGGACCACAACCTGATTATGGCGAACTGCTTGAGGCCTGAGGTTGAGGACTTTAAGTTCAATGCTGACACTTGCCATCATTTCAGCAACTCAGGTGTTGTTGCATCATGTTTTTTGTGCTTTTGGAAGAAGTTCAAACAACTTGCAATGATTTGAATCCAACAACTTGACTCAGGATTTGACAGATCAGGCATTGCTTGCAGCAGCCCCTGCTTTCAGCTCAGCAGCATTTGCCTTGAGGTCAGCCTTAGGCAGGCGACAGGACCATGTTGGAAAACATATATGTTTTTTTCTTTAGCAAGCTTTGAGCTTATGTTTCAGCTGCTTTTGGTTGGTAATTAAAGTTATCTTCAAGCATGTTGCTGGCTGAGCCCTGTTCAGGATCTCATCATTAAGGCCCAGCAGCTGCTTGAGAAGGAGTTTCCAGTGCCAGCTGCACCTCAGAGGATGGCTGAGCACCTGACTCAGGCTGAAGCCACTTAACTGGCTTAGGCTGTTTTCTTTTTTGGCTTTTGTTTTGTTTTTTTCAACTTGTGCATTTAATTCCTTGCTGATATGATTCATTAACGTTCATTCATGTTGGTGGGATTTGGTTAGCCAAGCCACTAATTATTTTGTTAGCTACAGACAGCCAGCAGCTAAGGTTGACCACCTCAGGTACAGGCGAGATGGTTAGCTTGAGGGCGCCTTCAGAGCTGCAAAGCAGTTGGAAGCTTCAACAAGCTGCTCGTTTTGAGCAAAGGCAGAAGCTTCAGGCTACAGGCTTTGGTTAGCTTGAGAGGGTGCCTTCAGAGCTCAGTTGGAAGCTTCAACAAGCTGCTCGTTTTGAGCAAAGGCAGAAGCTTCAGCTAGGCTTTGACAGCTTGAGCCAGTGTCAAGGGGCATTCAGGTTCATTTCAGGCATGCATTGCAGGCCTCGATTTCTGGCTAAGACACCAACATGTTCAATTAATTATGGTGTTGCTGGTTCAAGTTCAGCTTGAGTTGTTTGATGGAATTGCCTGATGAACACTTCAGTGCCTCTTCAGCACACTGCAGTGTTTTTAGAGCATGATTGAGCTGGGCAGACCTGCTGCTCACTGGAACACTTGAGTAATTACCTAATGAAGTGTTTGAGGAAATCATTTCAGTGTTAATCATTCAGCTCATGTGAAATTGTTCATAATTAGGTGTGGTTCTGAAGCAGTGAGCTTTTTTTCAGCCCAGCTTGAGCTCAAAGACAGACCATTTGCTTTGCAAAAATAGTTCAGCATTTGCAGCCAATTTCATGCATGTGCAGGTGAAAGGTTCAGGTGCAAGCTTCAGATTCCTGCAGCATTGGAATTCAGTGACTTTTCTATGAGTGGCTCAGATACTTTTCTGTTTGAGTGGCTTCAGCCAGCAATGGCACAAGAAGCAGATGCAGCTTATCAACTGGGGGTTTGGCTTTGGGTTCTGTGGTTGAGCAACCACTTGAAAGGGGAATGCTTTTAAGCAAGTGGGCCACCAATTGAAAGGGGATGCTTTTAAGCAAGTGGGCCACCAATTGAAAGGGGAATGCTTTTGAGCAAAGCAACTGATAGTTTATTTTCTGGGAGGGGGGGCTGGGGGCTTGCCACTATTGTGGTCCCCTTAAACAATCACATTATTGTGGTTCTGTGGGGTCTGTGAGGGGTACCCTTGTCCTGATTGTTTTTTGGCAATTTTTTAGCACGGTTTAATAAAGAGTTTGCAGTTTCAGGCTGGGGATGGTTTTCAAATTTCAGAGTTTCAGCTGGCTTTGGGTTCTGTGGTTGAGCAACCAATTGAAAGGGGAATGCTTTTAAGCAAGTGGGCCACCAATTGAAAGGGGATGCTTTTAAGCAAGTGGGCCACCAATTGAAAGGGGAATGCTTTTAAGCAAAGCAAGTGATAGTTTATTTTCTGGGAGGGGGGGCTGGGGGCTTGCCACTATTGTGGTCCCCTTAAACAATCACATTATTGTGGTTCAGTGGGGGTCTAGGGGACCCTTGTCCTGATTGTTTTTTTTGGCAATTTTTTTAGCACGGTTTAATAAAGAGTTTGCAGTTTCAGGGCTGGGGATGGTTTTCAAATTTTCAGAAGTTTCAGCTTTGGCTCTTTGGGTTCTGTGGTTGGGCAACCAATTGAAAGGGGAATGCTTTTAAGCAAGTGGGCCACCAATTGAAACGGGGATGCTTTTAAGCAAGTGGGCCACCAATTGAAAATGCTTTTGAGTAATTTGAGCAAAGCAAGTGATAGCTTATTTTCTGGGAGGGGGGGCTGGGGGCTTGCCACTATTGTGGTCCCCTAAAACAATCACATTATTGTGGTTCAGTGGGGTCTGTGAGGGGTACCCTTGTCCTGATTGTTTTTTGGCATTTTTTAACACGGTTTAATAAAGAGTTTGCAGTTTCAGGGCTGGGGATGGTTTTCAAATTTCAGAGGTTTCAGCTGGCTTTGGGTTCTGTGGTTGAGCAACCAATTGAAAGGGGAATGCTTTTAAGCAAGTGGGCCACCAATTGAAAGGGGATGCTTTTAAGCAAGTGGGCCACCAATTGAAAGGGGAATGCTTTTGAGTAAAGCAACTGATAGCTTATTTTCTGGGGGGGGGCTGGGGGCTTGCAACTATTGTGGTGGTCCCCTTAAACAATCACATTATTGTGGTTCTGTGGGGTCTGTGAGGGGTACCCTTGTCCTGATTGTTTTTTGGCAATTTTTTAGCACGGTTTAATAAAGAGTTTGCAGTTTCAGGGCTGGGGATGGTTTTCAAATTTCAGAGTTTCAGCTGGCTTTGGGTTCTGTGGTTGAGCAACCAATTGAAAGGGGAATGCGCTGGGTCATTGAGTCTCAGGCTGAGCAGTATCCAGCCTCTTTGTGGCAGAGAGACTGCTTTGCTTCTGTTTTTTCAACAACAGCAACTGAGGCCATGCATTTAGCCAACCAGATCAGCACTCTAGTGGCTGCTAAGTGCACCAGCAAGCTGCAGATTACAGACAGTGACTTCAGCAAACAATTCAAGTCACTTGTCAAAAGAAAGCTTCAGCAACTCAGGCATGACTTTCAGCAGAAGTATCAGCAAGATGCTGCCTGGAAGGTTGGCAGTTTGGAGATACTTGAGTCTGTGGTCTTTGCCCAGGAGGAGATGAGCAAGAAGAACCTTGAGGATGAATGGGTTCTTAAGGCAGCCATCAGAAATGGCATCTTGGGCTACATCCCTTCAGGAGGCAAGCTTCAGAAGGTCACTGAGTGCAGCTGGGCTCAAGCAGAAGGCTTTCAGATGGGAACAAAGAGAATCCCATCAGATTGGTTCAAGGACAGATTCAGTTGGCTCAGTCCTGATGGCAAGCCCATTGAGCCAGACTGGTCTCTTTCAGACAGCGCCTCAGAGATTGCAGACCTTCAGAGATGGGACTACCACAGCAAAGAAGATGAGCAACATGATTCAGCAGATGAGGGCCAACACCTTGAGCTGGTTGAGATTGAAGGTGAACTTGAAGAGCAGCTTGAGCTCAGTCTTGAGAACTCGCTGAACCTGAGGCTTCACCCATCCTTGAGGAGAGCTCTGCACAAGAGACTTGCAGACCCTGCTTTTGAGGAGCAGTTGAAGAAGAAGAAGGAGAAAAAGGTTCAGAGAAAGCACAGGCTGAAGTTGAGGCAACTTGCCAGAGATGAGCTCAGGAAGGTCACACAGCAGAAGCTTCAGAACCATAGCAGGAGAGAGGTTTTGGAGACCTTGAGGAAAGAAGTCAAAGGTCAAGCTAAGGCCAAGGCCAAGGCCAAGGCTAAGCTGAAGCTTTCAGCAATGGTCAAGCCGTCCAAGACCTACAAGGCTTCAGCAAAGTCAAAGCCTTCAGTGCTTGCCAAGAAGAAGAAGAAGAGTTCAGCCAAGAGCAGCAAGGTTGCTGAGAAGATCACTGATGTGAAGAAGGCTGAGAAGGCTGAGAAGGCCAAGAAGCCAGCACTTGAGGAGCCACTTCCACTTGAGGAGCAGGTTGAGGAGCAGGCTGAGGAGCAGGTGGACTCAGCTCGTGGCTTCCTTAAGAAGGAGGTTATAGTCACTTCAGAGGCAGCAGGCAAGTTAGCCTTTGGGCAAGATGGCACAGCTCATTTCTGGAGCCCTTCTTCAGGCAGGTACAACATTTTGACAACTTCAGGCACCTTCATGGTTTTACCTGAAGAGGTGGAGCTTAAGGTGCCTCAGAAGGTCAAGACCTTTCAGTGGCCTGCCTTCAGGCAGCTCAGTAGGGAGGAGATGAGGCTCATGCTTCAGCAGCTGTATTGCCTTCCTGAGGATGGCTTAGGTGAGGTTGACCTCTTAGCTGGGGTGCACAAGGACACAGTTCTGCTTGAGGATCAGCACATTCAGATGGGTTGGTCCCTGTTGAGCTGGGCACTTCAGAAGTCAGGTGCAGCCATACCTTCAGACCAGTTTGGAATTGTGGATTCAGCTCTGACCCGCAACATTGCACTTCAGGTGCATGTTGAGCACAAGCAGTTTTTGATTCAGAAGCTGAAGAACCACCTCGAGCGCCATTCAGTTCTTTGTGTGCCAATCTTCAGTGAGAATCCAAGCCATTGGACTCTGCTGGTTGTGGACCAAAGATTCAGCCCAGCCCAGTTGAGGTGGTATGACAGCCTTCAGCATCAGTCCCAGGATGCAATTCAGGCTGCAACCCTTGTGGCAGAGTGGCTTCAGCTGGCTGGGTTTGAGCCCTTGAGAGTGAATTCAGCCTTCCAGGACAATTCAGACTGTGGCTGGTGGGTCCTGAATTACCTTGAGCTGGAGGCCAGGAAGTTGAGAGGTGAGACCATCACCTTGTGGCCTGCCTCAAGGGCTCAGTACTGGAAGAGTCGCCTTATCCAGATTTCAGCAAGCCTTGCAAAGGAGCTTAGCAAGGTTCAGACCCAGCTGGAGAATGACATTAAGAAGAGGCAGGATAAGGAGAAGAAGGCTCAGGCTGCTAAGGCAGCTGCTGAGGAGAAGCTGAGCAGCATGAAGAACAAGGAGTCAGCAGCTGCAGCCAAAGCCAAGGAGCTCATTGAGACCAATTCCTTAAGGGTCACATGGAAGGATCTCACCCTTGAGGAGAAGCACCAAATCAAGAGCCTTCAGGGGGCCCCTGAGGTATGTTCAAGATGCAGATGGCAGAGCGGCTGCCAGTCATGCAGTGCATTTAAGGCACTCAGGTACCTTGTTCAGAGGAAGGCAAACCTTGAGCACAAGCTTGCTTTTGTTGGAGGACAGGTGCAGTTGACTGTGCTGTTTTTGAGTTGCAGTGTCATTGAGCATTTGGTAGCACACATTGGCCTCCCTGGAGGACAGCAAGATGTTGAGCAGCTCTTCAAGTCCATGTGAGCTGCCTTTGAGCTGGATTTTTGGCTGGAAAACAGTGTGAGCACCTGATGCCTTCAGGTTAAGGTTCATGCCAGGTTGCCTCATGAGCTGCATTCCAGAAGTTCACCAAGTGACCAGCAGGCCCAAGCAAGTTTAGAACCTTTTCTGCTAGGTAGTGTGCTTTCAGCCATGTCAATGGATGAGATTCAGGAGACCCAGCTTCAGGCAGAGATTGGTCGAGCTCCTTCAGAAGAGTCTTCTGGCAAGAGGAGGAAGCTTGAGAACAAGGAAGTTGAGAATCAGGAGCAGGCCATCTTCAGCCATGCTGAGAGCTTTCAGATGACCATTGACAGCTACGCTGAGGAGAAGGTTCAGCAGGAGAAGGAGTTGAAGGAAGTTCAGCAAGCCACATTTCAGAAATTGAGTAGGACTCAAGCTACAATTGAGTTCTACAGTGGCTTGCTTAAGGCTTTCAATGCTCTTAAGGAAATTCCTTTTGAGCAAAGAGGCATGCACATTGAGCAGGCTCGGCATGCCTTTTTCCTTGAGACTGTTGAGGAGCTTGAGGGCTGAAGGGGCCTTCAGACCTGCATTTTGGCATTGGCTTGAGACAAAAATGAGCTGCTGCAGGGCTGAGTTGAGGAGCCACACGTGGTTGAGGCCAGTTTTTGATGGAGATTCAGGTGTGATTGTTTGGGCATGTTTGTGAATTTGTTGGCATTTGGTATGGGGTCAACATGGATTTTGGGTGATTGTTTGGGGGGGGGATGGTTTTTTTTTAAATTAAATTTGCTTTGGGGAGTTTTTTTTGATTTTTTCCCCTGGCCAAAAAAACTTTCTATTATTCTGGTCCCCTTAAACAATGGGGGTGAACCAGAATAAGGAAAAAAACTTTCTATTATTCCGGTACCCTTTAATAATCGAGTGTCAACATTAGGTGGGGGATTGTTCGAAGTATTTGTTTTGCTTTTTTTTTTTGTGGGAGGTGAAGGGGGGGGGAAGGCTAGAGGGCTTGCTGTTTCTTTTTGTTCTCCCGGCTGAAAGGTTTGGGGTGGAATGGCCCGGATAGACTCTGGAATGGTTTGGGGGGTTCCGCGGAGTCCATTCCGTGGAGGATTGCGGCGGATTTCGGAAGTTGCGGGGTGCTGTCGGCGATGTCAGGGAGGGAGAGAGAGAGAGGGAGAGAGAGAGAGAGAGAGAGAGAGAGTGGCAGCAACCAACCAACCAGGCAGCCAGCCAACGAAGCAAGCAAGCTAGCAACCAATCAGCCAGCCAGCCAGCCAACCAACCAACCAACCAACTAACCGCCTTAGGCATAGACATTTGTGGTTTACGGTAACATCATGCGTCGCATCCTCGATGCAATTCGGTGCAGCACTTGTTGTTGGGTATGTTTAAAAAATGCGAGACCGCGTCCGCTATCAAACGGGCTACTTCAGAAAAATGTTCTGGCCAAGGGTGGCTTCACGCGACTTCCGTGACGATTGCCAGAATTCGGCTCTGACTGCCAGGGGAGGAGGTGATCAGCCTAGAAGACCTTGAAGGCGGCGCGACCGTTGACACTGAGGTGGCACGGGGCCCAGCTGACGTCCCATGGTGGGCTTTTGGGAGTCCAGAAAGTTGTATGAACAAAACCGGGGCCCATCGTTCTCCCACTTGCAATGTTTGTGGCGTTCGATTGAAGCATAAATTGGATCAACCACGTGGTTTTGCAACAACTCGGCTTTATGTGCCCAGGGCTCTGTGCGAGTTGATGTGCATAAAGCTGGAAACAGGTCAGTTGCTTGGCTTGTGATGAGTCATCACCAGAAACAGTTTCTTTTGAGCCTCACTTCTGGGCAATTTAAAGGGAGAAGTGCGTAAAAGGAAACGCCTGAGATGCTCTCTGACGGAAAACAGGAGATCTTTTCGGTGTGATTTGGATCCCGTTCAAAAAGTTGGAATTGTGCTTGGGGCTTGGTACTGAGAACCCCGGATCGAAGCAGAACTGGTTGATTTTGGGGGGGTCAGACTTCCCAAGGACGGGTTCTCCAAATTCGGGGTCAACATTACTTGTCCTTGCTTGATGGGGGTCTCTTGATGGGTCACTTGGCAAAGTTCAGGTGTTGGGCCCGTGTACTCAGACCGTATGACCGTACCTAGCCATTTCCCGAACTTCGAGCGTCCTCTGCCGAGCCTGATGTTCAACCAAATTAGTTATAAGTTACAACCATATGTTGTATCTTTGGTGACTGGGATTGGTTCCCTTCTAACTGTAAGTTGGTTGAACCACCAAGCTCCCATCATATTTCAGTCCCCGGTCGGCAAGTCTAGAGTCTGAGTCGCGGGCTTCCGGGGCCGACTTTTCCTGCCCCAAAGTTTGGAGGGCATGTTTCACAAGGGTTCCATGGAATCCCTGAGAGGTAGGGGAGAGCAGTTCTGTCTCAATTGGGGCTTGTTGGGCGCCTCATGTGGCGCCTCTTCATTCTTATTTGCTCCTTATTCGGGATTCACCTTAAGAAGTGTGATCCAGGAGTCTGTGAAAGCTTCGAGGCGAGTGCTCGCGGGGTCAGTTTACCAGTGGGCCATGAAAATGGGGCGTTTCGGCTTCGGGGATAGTTCAGAGAGCGTCTCTCTAGGGGTGGATTCCCTATTCTTTTCCACCATCGTTCTTTTCAACATCCGATCGCTGTTTCCCCTTGGATTCTGCTGGTTTTCTGAAAAGACTCGGATCCCTGGAAAAAATGAAGCAATATCCCCTAGAAGTCTAGTTGGGTTCGCCCACCACCATTTTGTGAGCTCCATTTGTTTGAGAAGTTTGAGACACAAATTGAATTCGGGGGACTTCCAGTGGTAGTTGCAATTTGCTTTGGGGAATGGAACTTGGATTTCGCCATACCATTGTAGGCATGCAAGGAGTCATGTGAGGAGGGGAGATTCAGGACGCTCACATGGGGTCATTGACAGTCGGGTTCCTTGAGCCTGAGGGAACCCGACCGCCGCCACACCACGCGGAGGGCGGGAACCCCGAGCGGCTCGGAGAAAGAAGCCGTTTTGATGTGCAAATCGGTTCGTTCACCTACCCAGTGCGTCCGGTTACCGGGAACCAGGAGAGGGAACCCATCATGTAAAAACAAAGAGGTAGTTCACATAGGTGTCGTTTTTGGGTTAGATTAGAAATAGATGAGTTCCACTGGTTTGGCTTCCAGCCCGTTTCCTGTCAGTCTCCCTCACGTGCAGCTTTCAAGACATTCGAGGCTACAAAGCAAAGCGACCTTTTGACCTTTGGCTGTTCGCATGTTGGTCCAATTTTTCAGTCCAGGTTCCAACAGGTTCACCTCGTAGTCCCAGGCCCTTTGGGCGGGAGAAAGGGTTCTGCGGCCATTGAGGGGCAGAATCTTTGAACCAACAGGGCGCGCGATACCAAGGGGCATTTCAACGAACATGTCATGCACAACTCCCATGCGTGTCGAGGAAGACATTTGGACCAGCAGCATCATGTTTCCCCCCCGCTCACACAGTCGATGTGGCTCCGGAAGCTGGATTTTGGGCACGGATCAATGCTGCCCTTTCCTGTCTCTTGGGTTCTCTCGAGTGGCAAAAAGGACGGCAATAGCAACGCATGAGCCTTTGCTGGGGGCCATACACAAACCTAACCTGGAGGGGTCGTTTTTTTCTTTGGGGGGGTCTGGACTTAAAAGAAGGAACCCGCAAAGGTGGACATTTGGGGACATGTAGCCCTTGGTGCTGGAAGACATTTTGTGGTTTTTGGCTAGCTTTGTATTACCCGATCGCTGAAAGTTTTGAGGGTTCTAACTTCTAGTAGTGAAGGCGAGATGGACGGCTTGGTGCTAGGAGGGATGTTTGGGGTGCTGGTGCAGATGCTACTTTGGGTTGCTGCTTGTCGGTGACGGCGCGGGCGCATTTTTGCAAGATTGACGGCCGGGTGCTAGGGAGCATGCAATTTGGGCAGGTGCTGTTTTGGGTCTGCTTGTGGTGCTGTTTCAAGCGAAGGTGCGGGCGCATTTTTGCTTGGGTCTGCTTGTTGTGCTGTTTCAAGCGACGGTGCGGGCGCATTTTTGCGAGATTGACGGCCGGGTGCTAGGGGGCGCAATTTGGCAGGTGCTGTTTTGGGTGCTGTTTGGGACACTGTTGGAGGTGCTGCTGAAGGTGACGGCGCATTTGTGCGAGATTGGCGGCAGACATGTTGGATTGCTGGTGCAGGTGCTGCTTTAGGGTGCTGCTTGGGGTGGTGCTGGTGACGCTGCGGGCGAATTGTTGCAGGTGCTGTTTGGGGCGCTGCTGTCAGACAAGACGTGTGTGTGTGTCCTAAAGTAGCCTTCCAGAACGAGCCCATTTTGCTCCGGCAATGAAACTATGTTCCTTCAAGATTCCTCGCAGGAGTTTTCTGCACGCCAGAGGCACTTGTTTTTTTTGCTGACTCTTATTCGAAAAACGATCAAAAGACCAGTTCCATCCAGTTCCTTTGTTTGGGACTACCAGGGACGGTCATCCACCTGGCAGGGATCAAAGCAACTGCAAAGATTCGAAGAGAACGGTGTCCCAATCGGCCATAGAAGTTGAGTTTTGACCATGGCTTATATGAAAACGTTGAAGAACACCCTGGCAAAATCGGCACCGCCAACAAATTGCCTTCGCAAAGGTTCTCGCCCGATCGTCAGGTTTGCCACTCGCGGCGCCAAGTTGCGCTTTTGCAAGGCCCGGCTTCGTGGGAAGGCAAAGGTTTGGTTCCACCGCATTGTTGAAACCCTTGATTACCACTTTACACCCTCCTTCGGGGAAAACACAACGCTTCAAAGCACGTGTTATCGATTCGCCCTCCTTTTGATTTTGATCTAAGTGGATCAGGGTGTGGTTGTTTAAACTCATGCTGCGCAGATACAAACCGGGTCCTGGAACCGTGGGATAAAAAGAGGTGTCCGATCAAAGGCTAGAGAAATCTGAAGTCCACGTCCCTTGGAAAAACCATCCCAGTTTTCGGCTCCTTTTGTCGCCAGTTGGATTTCGTTTTCGTTTGGGTTCGGAATGGGCAGCCTTTTTTGAATCGTTGATAGCGGTTCTCGGCAAGTTTCGCCAGGGCCCAAATTTCGATCGATTGATTTTGTTTTTCTCTTTCCCTTTCCTGGTCTTCCACCTTTTTGGGAAGACCATGGCAACCCAAAAGTTTTAGGACTTTTGTTCCAATCCACTGGAAGTGAGTGGTTTCTTCAGGTTTGCAAGATGCAGCAGCCGCTGCGCACCAAGCACTGCCGGGACTGCAACATGTGCATCCGCACTCACGACCACCACTGCCCTTGGGTTGGGACCTGCATCGGCGAGGGGCTGCTTGGAATGCGAGTGGGAGTTGGACCATGTAGGTCAAAGGGAAGCCAAATGGAAAGCCACTGGGGACATCTTGAGAACCCAGCCAAAAAAGGAGGGCCGGAAGAAGCCCCTTCCCAGCTCCACGGAAGTGAGCATGGGTAGATTTTCACATCTAGAGGGAAATGGCAACCTTTTAATGGGTTATCCATGCTCAACGTGTATGTGTTTGTTTGTGCTTGTGTTTGCATTTGGTTGTTTGGTTGTTTGTTTGTTGGTTTGTTTGTTTGTGTGTGTGTGTGTGTTTGAGCTTGTTTTTGCATTTGTTTTGTTTGTTTGTTTGTTTGTTTGTTTGTTTGTTTGTTTGTTTGTTTGTTTGTTTGTTGTGTTTGTTTGTTTGTTTGTTTGTTTGTTATTTTGTTTGTGTGTTTGTTTGTTTGTTTGTTTGTTTGTTTGTTTGTTTGTTTGTTTGTTTGTTTGTTTGTTTGTTTGTTTGTTTGTTTGTTTGTGTGTTTGTGTGTTTGTTTGTTTGTTTCTTTGTTTGTTTGTTTGTTTGTTTGTTTGTTTGTTTGTTTGTTTGTTTGTTTGTCTCGTGTATGTGTGTGTGTGTGTGTGTGTGTGTTTGTTTGCGTGTTTGTTTGTTTATTTCTTTGGATTTTTGTGTGTTTTTTTTTTTTTTTTCTTTTGTGTGTGTGTGTGTTTGTTTGTTGGTGTTTTTTTGTTTTGTGTGTGTGTGTGTTTTTGAGTGTTTGTGCGTGTCTTTGTGGGTCGGTGTTTGTGTTTGTGTGTGTGTCTGTCTGTGTGTGTGTCTCTCTCTCTCTCTCTCTGTGTTTGTACGTGTGCGTGTACGTGTGTGTTTGTATGTTTCTGTGGTGTTGTGTTTGCGTGTCTGTGTTTGTGCGTCTGTCTTTGTATTTGTGTGTGTGTGTGTGTTTGTCTGTCTGTCTGTCTGTCTGTCTGTCTGTCTGTCTGTCTGTCTGTCTGTCTGTCTGTCTGTCTGTCTGTCTGTCTGCCTGTGTCAATGTTTTGCGGTGTGTGTGTGTGTGTGTTTGTGCTTGTTTCTTTCTGAGAGCTCTTGTGCTTGAGGCAAAGCGCAGGTTTGGGGGAAGACAAACCTGTACTGGTTCGAAGACACCTTTTGGGGCTCCCCTTCAACACAAATCCATAGCCCCGCTACTCACATAGATTACAATGCACCACTCTTTCGATTCCAATGAGTATCCTCCTCCCAGGAACCGGGCCTACTTCTTCTGGTTCCTGGTGTTTCAGTGGCTTGAGCTCCTGGTCTTCGCCATCGAGGGCGGCCTAGAACTCGCCAAGGACTTCGCAGTTGGATTCAACAAGTGGATGACAGTAGATGGTCCTGGCGCTGATTTTGATTTCGTCACCCCAAACAAATAGGGCCTTAGATGGGGATTCGCCATGTTGCGTCCGCCTCGGCACCTGCAGATCCGGCCACGGCGCTTAGGCTTCAAGCAACTTGCGTGTTCAATTCCTCGGCGCCCACGTGCAAGCATGACAGAGACGTTCCCACGTCCAGTGTGTTATCTGCTGCGGCTGCTGCTTGCGCTGCTTGCGCTGCTGCAACTGCTACTGCGGCGGTCGCTGCTTTTGTTGCTGCTGCTTGGGCTTTTGCTGGCCATTTACCGTTGGACCAATGCCTGACCTCGCCGGGACCCTGCCCAGACATCGCTTGGTCCTTACCTGGGGTATGTAGTTCGGTCCCAGAATGGTAGTTGTTTCTCACTTGCCATGCTGGGAAACGCATAGGAGTGAATGACTTCCCAGCTTGATTGTGTGCACTAGCTTTACAACGCCATTGACAACCAATCATTGACAACCAATCATTGAACACCTGGAAATGGCTCCCCGATTTGTATGACATGGGGTTGTAACCTCAAAACCGGTAGGTCAAATGGTAGTGGAAAGAGCTTGGGAAGACCACGGAGATGGGTGGGAACCGACAACTAGAGACAGGCACCTCCGACATTTTCGGGTGGTCTCGCCTTTGGCGTCACAGCTGCTGGCGGCAGTTCGACACCTTTTCCAGGGTCGGCTTAAAGAATCAACAGTTTAGTCCCGCATTCTTGGCGATTCTTGGTGGGGTCTCCGGGTTTGACACATACACGGGAGCTCCGTCACCAAGCTGGCCGCTATGATCAGAATGGGTCGGACCCTTCAGTGTTGCTACAGTGTTTTCTTTCAATGCACCTCACAACAATATGGCTGTTGTCAAAACCAATGGGATACCATTTTGGGGTAGGTGAATTCACCACCCATTTTAGAACCTATTGTAGTGGGGATTGGTATGTTCACTGGGGGTACGGAATTTTGACCCATGGCCATATGGGGCTGTCCTATTGGGGAATCCCCTTTTGGATAGGTTTTACGCCCCTGGGTCGCGCAAAGTCAGTCGTTAATCCTTGTCCCTGAAAAAGGTGGTTTTCTTTATCGCTGTACGGATTGCGAGCCAGGATTAGCGGTTCCCATTTGAACAATCCAGAAGCTTTTCAGAATTGCCCCCGCCTTCCGTAGTGTAGGGGAGGGTGTTGGAGGGTGGGGGTTCGCAGCTCCTAAAGTGCGCTTTGGGATGGAGTCTTACCGAGTAACTAAAAACGAAGGGGAACACTTCCTCACAAGCATGACTACAATTGGATTTAAAAGTACCGAGCGACATCATAGTCATTTAGCCGCAAAACAAAGAAAAACATGTCCCCTTCCAACCCAACATCATCGTCAAAATTAGCCGCTGAACAAAACACTTCCCTTTTTGGTCTCCAAAGAGAAATCTAAATACAGGAAAAGGTCCCCCAGTAGTGCCCTTTTACCCTTTTTTTGGGGGAGGGTTCCCCTACTAAAATAGACTGCAGAAAAAAATAGGTACCCTTATTCTAACCTTTCTATTGGAGGACCTAGACAGGAAAAGGTCCCCAGAATGTTTTGCAAAGAATTCTCAAACTAGGTCCCCCCAGTAGTCCTTTTTTGGAGGGGAGGTTTCAGGGCTTCCCTACTAAAATAGACTACAGAAACAAGTTGGTACCCTTATTCCAAGCTCTCTACTGGAGGACCTAGACAGGAGAAGGCCCCCAGATGGTTTTGCAGAGAATTCTTATGAACGACGTCGTACACACAACTCCTCGACTCAAAAGACTCAAAAGCCAGGACGGCCTGACCCCCCCACTGTGGTTGGCCCGGGCGCCGCTGCTGGTGCTGGGAATGGCGCTGATGTGCTCTTCGGAAGCTGTTGGACGGGTTGGGGGGGGAGGTGGGGGATCGGGGTGGGTGGAGGTCGGGTTGGTTGGGGGGTCGGGGTGGGGGGTCGGGGTGTGTTGGGGGGTCGGGGTGGGTGGGGGGTCGGTGGGGGTGGGGGGTCGGTGGGGGGCCGGGGGTTCGGGGTGGGAGTGGGGGCGGCGAGTGGCGAGGAAGGGTTGGGGTTTGCTTGGCCGCAGCGGTAAACCTCCCAAATGGATTTCTTGTGTGCTGGGTGTATAATCCTGTTTATTCTAAAATAGATGCGGCCAAGTGGGCACCCACAGCATTGGGTCCTGTGAATGTGCAGCTTGGAACCCTTCTTCAGCTTGGCTTAAGAGGGCAATGAGAAGTAGAAACATGATTTGTTTGGTCCTACGCGAGCTTTGCTTAGCGTCCTGTGACTTGGATATATGCGATTACCGTTGCTGAGTCCTTTCGTTTCCCAGTAAAAGCCGGCATTTTCAAAAGTCCCCTGACCCGAAAGGCCGAGCTTGTTTTGGAACGAGGATATCTTGGACACCCTACAAACAGTTGAATGATTTACAATCGGTTCATTCAACAGAAGGTGTTTCCAATACTTAAACTTACCAAAATAGATATGGATGATGCGAGACCCAACAAATGATGGTGTTCCATTGGTTTCCCTTTCAAGCAACCCCAGAAAGGTAAGTATACTCCAAAAACCTAGGCATACCTGTGTGCGTACTTCCCGGAGCTTGGGTTCAAAGCAAGCGAGCGTAAAGGAACGTAGGATGCTTTGGCCCTCAGCTTCCGTTTAGGCCAACAGGGAACCCTTGTTCTCGTTCTCTGAGGTCCTGGACTTCAAACTTTTTGGGTTTGGACCATTTTGGTGGTAAAGAACTAATCGGACTTGTCTTGGCCCATCCACTCATTCGGAAGTGAGTCTCCCCTTTTTGGGCAGACGCCTCAATGTCTCATAGGCTCCTTCAGGCCTTTTGCAGAAACAACTTCTGGTGAGCTTCAACTTCAATTCAGCTGATGCAAAATCGAAGTCCATGGAGCAACATCAATTCAGCTGCAACTTTTGAGCTTCAAGTGCAACTTCCATTCAGCGGCAACATCCACGCGGTTCCCTACGGGTTTCCAGGTTCTTCCGGTTCCCTTTCAAGGGGCCCATGCTCATCGTTTCAAGCTTCCGAGCCGAGCTTCGGTCAAGCGGCTTGGTTGGTTTCTGACCGCCTTCCGTTGCAGCTGCGGTACCTGGAATCCCGGAATCCCCCCCCCTTCCCCCAGTTTCCTTGACTGGAATCCGGGCAACGGATCTTTAGACTTTGACTTTTTGGTTGAAACCAAGTGGGGTTTTCCGTACTGAACCCCCCAAAAAGTTAAAAAGACAAATTGCAGGGGGGTCGTTGCAGCAACCCAGTTTCCAGGGGCTTCCTTTTGGATTGGAAGGTATGCTGGTGCTGATGGTCACCTGCCTGGTGTCCTTTCACAGCTACCTGGCCTTGGTGAACATGACCACCTGGGAGAACATCTCCTGGCACCTCCTTCGCGGAGAAGAAAAAAGGGGAAACAACACGACAACTGGCCACTGAGACTTCGAGTGACTCGTGGGCCGAAAATTAGATGAACTGAACATCTCAGACAGCTGGGCTTTAGCTCGCGCTTCTTGAGCCCTGGGTATATACATCCATTTGCAAAAAACGAATTCTTTTTGTTTTCCCCTGTTGGGTTTTAGAGGGAGTCTATCACTACTGGAACTTTTATTTGGTCCCATGGGGCTGAAGCAAATGGAAGCACACGCTTGATTTTTGGAGCGACTCGTGTTCACAAAGCTCCTCGGTTTTAGTCAGCTGAAAGAGTTGGGGTCGGAGGGCCCAGAGAGGCTCCTGAGTCGGAGTCACCGGGCGACTCCGGGTGGGCCCCAAAATCGTAGGTTTCCTGTTGGTTTCCCTTTCTACCAGCCCGTAAAGGGACCCCGACACAGGATCTACCCTCCCACCAATTGAGATGGAACTTGACGTTTCGGGGGGGGGAACCCTCCCACCAATAAAGATGGAACTTGACGTTTCGGGGGGGGGGAGGTGGAGGGAAGATCCTGGTTTGGACAATTTTCAAGGGACTTTTGGTCCCGAACGTCAGGTTCCGGCTGTTAATTTTGGGTGGGAGGGTAGACCCGTAACAGTTGGTTTCCTGTTGGCTTCCCTTTGAAACCACAAAAAGGGACCCCAGCCAGAAGATCTAGACCCATTTGCTCAAAGCCAGCTGGAATCAACTTGACAGGTAACCCGTCACAGTTGGTTTCCTGTTGGTTTCTTTTTGGGGCCCCTAAGAAGAAGATCTCCCATTTGCTCAAAGTCGGAATCAGCTTGAAGCCAGGTACAACATCTCCTACCTCAAGAGTCTGGCGCCTAACCTCGGCTCGCCCTTCTCCGGTTCTCTGCGAAAGAACCTGGCGGTCTATTGCTGCTCCAAAGGCGTGAAGCACACGGAGGAAGCTGGGCAGAATGCAACGGGACCACGGAGTTCCCTTGAAAATGAAGAATAACCACCCTGCGGTTCAGTTGCCACCATGAAAAGAATGGATGGGTTCATATAACCACTGTTGAACTCAGGGTTGTTATCATCCAAATTGGGTCCCAAGGCCATTCTTTTGATGGGGGCCAGGAACCCCAGGGATCGCCTTGACCAGCTGCTCAAGGGCCACATGTAATGGTGACAGCTGAATAGTAAACCCCTGTCCCCCCCCCCCCCAAGGTCGACAAGGTTTGGACGAGTCCCCAAAGCTGTGATTTTTGGGAGCACCCCCCTGATTAATCTCGAGCCCCTTCGCTCCTCGTCCTCTTACTTCTGGCCCCTTCTGGGCAGTAGGACGGGTCCCCTTCGTGAGCTTGACAACCTTGTCATTTTTAACAACTTTCAATAAAGAAAAATGCATTTTGGGGTTGACGAAAACTTGAGGGGTTCAATAGTAACTTAGTATTGGTGGGCTTAAGCACAGACTAAGCAAGCACTAAGCAAGAAGGAAGTCCATTTTCTGGCAGTTTGTTTGGGCTCGGGGGCTGCAGAGGGATACCTTTAATCGGGGGTTTTTGGGGAGGGCCCAAAACTAATTGGGTAGGTTATTTTTGGGAAAACCTTGTTGGCCCTTAACTTTAATATTGGTGAGGGAAAAGGGGAAAACTTTTATGGGGGGGGGGGTTACTAATCGTCTCCAGACATTAATGTTGGACCCTCTTTAATACGCCGCACCCCCTCTAAGACGTTGCCAGCAGTCCAGGAGTTCTGTTTGGTGGGAATCGGGCCGATACATGACCGCCAATGGATTTCGTACTGTTGAGTTTATGCAAAACCAGAGCATTGGCAACTATTTCGAGGTCGGGGCTTGGGTTCCTACCAAAAGAAAGCGGTGAGAAACTCAAGAGGACCCCAAAGCTGCGCTAAACTAAAGTCTAGGGGCTGTGGGCACTGGCCGGGAAATACAGGGATTCACCACTAGTGATGCTTATTGGACTATAGCGGTTTGCGCTTGCCTGCTTAGCCCCGCGTTCCTTTCAACCAGCAAACAGCTCACACGTTGCAGGAAACGCAAGTCCGGTCTTCTTTTTGTTTTCTCGTGAAAGTCAAGAGCTTGTTTCAAGCATGGCTTAAACGGGAAACCAACAGGAAACCAACTATGATGGGTCTACCCTCCCACCGAATTTCCAGCCGTAGCCTGACTTTCGGGACCAATCAGTCCCTTTAAAAGGCAATGGTCCCAACCAGGACCCCCCGAAACATCAAACACCATGTTAATTGCTGGGAGGGTAGATCTTCTTGTTCGGGTCCCTTTTTGGGGCTGGTATAAAAGGGAAACCAACAGGAAACCAACAGGAAATCAACAGGGAAACCAACGGGGAGCTTGTTTCAAGCATGGTACCACTTTTTTTTTGGTGGATCAGGATGGATGGATCGTGTGGGAGCTCGCTGAGCAGAAGAATCCGCTGGAAATCTGCGGCGACTGCTGCAGCTGCTTCGACGTGGACGACTGAGCCAATGCAACTCGCAACTCGCGGAGGGACTGGCCAGCACCCAACCTAGTTCCCCCCCTTTTACCGTTTCTTTTTTGGGGGGAGGGTTCCCCTACTAAAATAGACTACAGAAAAAAGTTGGTGCCCTTATTCCAAGCTCTCTACTGGAGGAGCTTCTGGACAGCACTCAGGATTTTGGACCTGGGAAGAAGCCGTGGTTGGGAGCTGGGTGCCGGGGGGCATAGTGCATATTGCGATCCTGCGAAAGCCCGCCCGCGGCGGAGGCGTCAACCGCGGTGGCTGTTAGTCTGTTAGTGTTTGGGGGCAGGATCCAGCACAGGTGTCGTTTGAAGGTCGGTTTGGTTGAACATAGATGGCACTGGTTTCAGCTTGGTTCTCGCCATTTACCAGTGCCACCTTTTCTCACAAATCGACACCTGGTTGCAGAACATGCAAGAGAAAGGGAACTTGGTCCCTGTACTGGCTTCAAGATATTAGCATCTCTTTAAGCCTTAAGCACAGAATTATACCATTTGGTGAGATCAAAGACTTCCCCCGTATGACAGCTAAACTGCTGTCACTGCTACAAGTTGAGTCAACGAGAGGCACCGTGTACGAATCTATACGGTTATTTGCTGGAAGGGTTCCTTTTTTTTGGTCTGAACCCGCGAACTACTCCCCACCCCTTAAAAAAAGAAAGCTAACTAACATTGTCGCGAAGGCCGTTCTTTGTCTCCGGCTGCAACACCCGCAAGACCCTGAGGTGTCAAGAAAGCCAAGGATCATATTGTTTAACCGGGTTTTCACATGGGTAGACATTTTGTTGACACGGGGTACGCCCGTCGTTTCAGCTCAAGACTGGAATTGGTTTCATCTCATCGGCCAATGACTCGTTGCCAGGCAAAGCTGTGAATTGGTGTCCTTTAATGGTTGGGGTGGCGAAGGCCCCAAATTTTCGCCGAACGGAACCATTTGACCGTGTCCTGGTTTGAGGGTACCCTTTAAGGGAGGAAATCAAAAGGAACACCACCAAATTTGCAGGTGCCCTCTAAGACACATCTGTTTGAAAAACCCTTTTGAAGCTTTCCGGTTGCCTCCCGCCCGGGCCCTGTGGCATCTCCGGCCAGCAGATTCGCGCGTTGCAGAGAAAGAAAAGGCGCGAATGGATTCGTGCGGATTCCCGAAAAAGGCCGATTTCCCTGCATAACCAAGGGGAATGATTGAAAGCTAAAGCAAAATGGGGAAGGGTTGCCTATACTGGATTGCCTGGGATCCGCTCGCTATATAGTACTGCTCATATGTTATGTTTGCTCATGTTTTGCTCACAAAGAGCTCTCAGCATTTTGTTTTGTGTTTTGGGGGGCATCATTTCGGGGGTCAAAGATTGTGCGAGATGTTGATGATTTCACCTCCGAGCTTGTCAGGGCTTCTCGACCTGCCAGTAGACTTGTGGGTTAGTACTTTAGGCAAACTCAAATGGGTGGGGTACAAGAGAATCTCCAGGGTACGATAATTTTCATTTCTCCACAACGTCCTCAGAGACGCTCTTGTACCAAAAGGACCCCAACAATGTGTTGTTTAAAAAAAAAAAATGAAGAAACAGAGTCCCTTCTGGTTGGCTTGCTTTATGTTGCTTTTCATGAAACAGCAGCAGGGGGTGGAAAAACCAAAGCCACGGAACCTGAAACGTTGACAGGCTGCCAGGGGGCAATTGATCTCAGCATGATTGGAACAGACAAATGTGTGTGCGCGTGTGTGAAAGGGGGCACTTCAAGTCCCCCCAAAAGAGTACCCCGCTCAAGAAACACGCTCACGTTGCTTTAGTCTGGACATAATATACAAAACGTGTTCCCACAGCCTCCCTGCATACCAGACGAAACATGAATGTGCATCTGCGCCAGTCTACGACAGCAAGAAGGAGCCCCCGCCACCCTCCCCCCCCCCCCCCCCGCCCCCCTTCCCCCCCCAAAAAAAAGTGGCCAGGTATGGGAACCTCTAAATTCCAAAATGGGGCTGGTTCCCTGCTTGGGTTCCTGCCTGCCGGATGGGCATCCAGATTTAACTCCCGTTAGCACTAAATTAAGCATCAACAGGGAATGTCTCCGACAAAGTGCAGGTGGAGATCCCTCTTTGGTTTCGTGGAAAGGGAAACAATTCAGGAAGCCAAGGGTTCCCCTATGGACCCGTTGGCCAATCTCCTAAAGGACTCCTCGCAAGTGTCGCTTTTTGAGGCTCGCCCTTCTCACCTTGAAGTTTTAAGGGAAACCAAAATAACACCCACGTCATTTCGGATGCTGGTCCATATCGGCACCTGGCACCTCAATTCGGAGCAAGGCTTATGAGCTCATGGGAAGCTTGACGATGACTCGCAGAGATGTTTGTGGCCAGGTTTGCAGATGTAGAAGTGTTCCTTGAAGTCAGTTGAATGACAAACCTGGCGACAAACGAACGATTCGCGAGCTCCCCAATGTCCCAGAACATGTGAGGTTTGGTCAATCTTCCCCTGCGGTCCATTTGGGAGGGCCAAAAAAGGAACGAGCCCTGAAAGTCCCACAAGACCCAGACGAGCCCTAGCTTTCTGGGGGTGTTGGGCCGTGAGTCGCTCAGGATCTTCTTCTCAAAGATGCTGAAGCTCCGGTCTTCCAAAGCGAAGCAGGATGTCGAGGCGCGAAAGCAGTCCAAATGACCCTGCCCTTTCTGGGCGACTGGGCAAAGCCGTCGCCCATGAAGGTGCTTTGCTCGATCCAATTCTTTTCACGGGTGCATTTTGAATGATTGGAAATTTGGAGAGGTGATTCGCTCAGGTCACAAAAAGGCCCAATGTTCAGTGCAGGTTTGGCCATTGGCCAACCACTCCTTCCCTTTTCCCGTGGGTTTCCCACCGGTGACCTGAAAGTGGGGCTCGACTTGTTCGCCCCCAGCAACCACATACCACTGGGGAAGAGTCGAGGGTATGCCTTTTTTCACAGTCGAGTCAAGGACGCAACCCTGGCAGGGCCTGAGAAACATGTTGGACAAAATGTCCCTTGGAAGGCAAACAACTGTACTGAACGGATTCGCACCGCTCAGAATGGAGCCCATTTGTTAGAACCGCGTTCCGTTGCGTGTCTTATTACCACCAATGAACCGAAAAGGACACCACCCCTTTTCGGGGGGGCGGGGGGGCAACTACCATGGAACATCGGATTTGGCCAGAGTCCAAGGGCGGCTTTTTCCAATGTCCCATCACAAATCCGAAACGCAGTTGTTGGTTTCGCAGAGGTTCACTACTTGGGCCCCCCCTCCTAAGTGGGCTGTTTTCTTTTCAGAGCCCGAACAGCAGCTAGGAGCAGCCATTTGATCCCTGCATTTCCTGGTGCCACACCAGGTCAAGTCGAGGGTCGAAGGTCTGTGCTTTCAGCGGCGAAGAAAACGCGGCTGTGGGTCAAAAGCAATGGGATCCTATTTTGGGGTAGGTGCACCACCCATTTTAGTCTATTTTAGTGGGGATTGGGATGTTCACTGGGGGTACGATTTGGATTTTGACCCATGGCCAAGTGGCAATTCGCGCCTCTCGAATTCGATTCTCCGTTTGCAAGCACTCGACTCGATAGCAACCAATCAAGCAACGAACCGGCCGACCGCCCACCAACCGACCCGACCACCCGACCACCCGACCACCCAACCAACCAACCAACCAACCAACCAACCAACCAACCAACCAACCAACCAACCAACCAACCAACCAACCAACCAACCAACCAACCAACCAACCAACCAACCAGCTTAAACAAAAACAGGTTGGCATGCTTGGAGTTTAACCAGTTTGGTTGGTTAGATTGGAGACCAGTTATCCTTAGAAACCAGGGAATCTATCACTACTGGAAAAGTTTTTTGTTCCCCAGATAGCTGAAAGCTATAGGGGTTCTAACTTCCAATAAAGAAGGGAACGTGATTTGCGAGATTGAGGGCCGGGTGCTGGGGGGCATGCAGTTTGGGGTGCTGGTGGAGGTGCTGCTTTGCGAGCTTGACGGCCGGGTGCTAGCGGGCATGCAGTTTGCAGTGCTGGTGGAGGTGCTGTTTTGCGAGATTGACGGACGGGTGCTAGGGGGCATGCAGTTTGGGGTGCTGGTGGAGGTGCTGTGTTGCAAGATTGACGGCCAAGTGCTAGGGGTCATGTAGTTTGGGGTGCTGCTGGAGGTGCTGTTTTGCGAGATTGACGGCCGGGTGCTAGAGGGCATGCAGCTTCGGGCGCTGGTGGAGGTGCCGCTTTGCGAGATTGACGGCCGGGTGCTAGGGGGCATGCAGTTTGGAGTGCTGGTGGAGGTGCTGTTTTGCGAGATTGACGGCGGTTGCTAGGGGGCATGCAGTTTCAGGCGCTGGTGGGGGCATGTAGTTTGGAGTGTTGGTGGAGGTCCTGCTTTGCGAGATTGACGGCCAGGCGCTAGTCATGCAGTTTCGGGTGCTGGTGGAGGTGCCGCTTTGCGAGATAGGGGGCCATGTAGTTTGGAGTGCTGGTGGAGGTGCTGTTTTGCAAGGTTGACGGCCTGGTGCTAGGGGGCATGCAGTTTCGGGTGCTGGTGGAGGTGCCGCTTTGCAAAACTGACGGCCGGGTGCTAGGGGGCATGCAGTTTGCGGTGCTGATTACGGTGCTGGTGTCTGTGCTGTTTAGGGCGCTGATGGACAGCGGGACGTTGTGGGCGCAATTTTCGGAGATTGCCGGCGGGTGCTGGGGGGCATGCAGTTTGGGGTGGTGGTGCAGGTGCTGTTTTGTGTTGCTGTTGGAGGTGCAGCCGACCGCGTGGGCTTATTTCCCAGATAGCTGGAAACTATAGACTTCTAATGAAGAAGGGAAATTGTTTTGCAAGATCGAGCTGGCGCAGGTGCGGTTTTGGGTGCTGTTCGGTTCAGGTTCAGGTGCTGGTGACAGTACGTGACGGCAGGGTGCTCGGGGACGTGTCCGGCGCTGGCGCGGGTGCTGCGTTGCGGTGCTATTGGGGCTGCTGCGTTGGGGTGCTATTGGGGCTGCTGTTTTCGGGTGTTGGTGATGGATGGCAGGGTGCTAGGGCGGGTGCTGTTTGGGGTATCGTGGTTGTCGCATCATCATGATGCTGGCCGCAGCATCATGATGCTGTCAGCAGCATCATGATGCTGTTGAACCGATTCGGACGTTGTTGCTGCTCTAACTGTCGCGCGTAATGGTTCGTGGCTGGTGTATCATCATGATGTTGTCAACCACGTTATGATGCTGCTGCAATCGCTGCGGCGCCGCGTTATGGTTCGTGGGTGTGGTGGCGGGCATAGTCACTATGCTGTCAACATCAGGATGATGCTGAATTTCATTACACTGTCGCAAGATGATTCGTGGCTATGGTATGATCAAGATGCTGCCTTCGCCATCACCATGATGCTGTGAGCATCATCATGATGCTGTCCGCATCGTCATGATGCTGTCGAACTCATCAGGACGTCGTCTCTGCCTTTCTTTTGCTAGATATGTAGCGCGGAATCGTTTGTGGCTGGTGTATCAGCATCATCCTGTCCACATCATTGTTTTGCTGACGGACTCACTAGGACGTTGTCTGCGCGTCTATGTAGCGCACAATGCTGTGAGTAGCTGTGGTATTTTCATGATGCTGTCAACATCATCAAGATGCTGTCAACATCATCATTATCATGCCGCGGGAACCATTATGATGCTGCGTCATGGTTCGTAGCCGTGGTGTGCTATCTGGGGTCTATGCTGGTGTAATTTTTTTGTTTTTTCCAGGGGGGAATAAGCAAAGGGACAGTGTTAGGTAGCTAACCCAGGATCCAAGGAAAGCTTGGCAACCGCTGCCATTCCTTGGTCCCCCAGTGGTGCCCTTTTATTTATTTTTTTTGGGGGGAGGATTCCCGTACTACAATAGACTACAGAAAAAATCGGGTACCAACTTAGTCTAACCTCCAAAACTGGAGGACCTAGTTGCTCCGCGACGAGAATGGGGGGCCCACTACAAATTGGGAGTTTCCTGTAAAACCGCAAAAAGGGGTACCCTCAAAAGACACTCCCATTGTCAGACTAGGAACCCACCGACGACTTTTTTGTGCTCAGGTGGTGTCCACCAAGGGCCAGGACTTCCATACCATCCAGGGCGCACCGGCGGATCTCAGCTGGCGAGGATCCGAAATTTGGGCGTCTTCTTCGGGGGTAAGGGAGCCTTTTAAGAAGGGAAACGGCCTAGAGTCCTTGACTGCTATTGGGTAACGGATCTTTAGACTTTAACTGTTTGGTCGAAATCAAGTTGGGTTTTCCGTACTAACCCCCCAAAAATTTGAAAGCTTTTTGCAGGGGGTTTTCCGCAGCATCCAAGAGTCCAGAGGCTCAGTTCTTTGGGTTTGTCAATCTGTCTTTTTTTTACAGGCTACCTTGGATGTGGCGTCTTTTTTCGCTTCCATTTAAGCTGAACTGGGTACATCTCCTTCCAAGCGCTGAAAGCGGTTCTCGGGGTCTGAAAGCTCCGAGGGTTCGGACCTGTTTGGCCGGACTTCCGACTTCCGGCCTGTACCTGAGCCCATGGGAATCTAACTCGGCACTGGGAAATTTGCTCGTTTTCTCCCGGCGGCTTAAGCAAATGGATCATTGTTGCGCTTTTTGGATTGACCTACATGAAATACATTTGCTTGAACACTTGTTGTCTTCGGGTCAAAGACCAGCCCGGTTGTACAGCCGTAAGGGCCTGAATAATCAGAATGGGATTCTGGGCTACTTCAAAGACCACACGAGGTCATGATAGGAGAAGCAGCATCGCAATATTCTGGCTGCTCATGGACCAGGGACGCAGATGGCCACACGTCCCTGTCGGCAAGGGGAGGATGAAACCTACGAGAAAAGCATGTCGTCTTGTTTCACCCCAGTCAACCACTTCTTTGGTGCATTTTGCTTGGATGTTAGGACTTTAACTTTTTGCCAACGAATGGGGTTTTCCGTGTTAAACCCACTAAAAGTTGAAAACTTTTAGCAGGGGAGCAGAAAGCAACCGAGACTTCAGAGTCCTGGAGGAGCGCTGCCCTGCTATTTGCTCCCCGTGGGTTTCTGCTCCTCGGATGGGTCGAACTAGCTTTGTCGAAGCTTGTCCCATGCAAAGACAAGAACACGGGGCTGTGCGAAGGGAGGTTACCTCATTCTTGGAGACCACGCCGTGCACAGATATTCCGTTGGCTATGTTTTCTTTCGGAGTTGGAGCCACCTTACAATCGCTTGAATCCCCAGCTCACCAAAGGGCCCTCATAGAACTTCACCCTCAGTTGGGTTCTGGTGTTCCTATGGCCGAAAAAGGCTAGAGCGGCCTTAGGCCCCAAGTTTTTAGGTCGCCCCTAGTGAGAGCTAACTTCGGGAGCTGGAACCCGTCTATTTAGGTATAGCGTGTGGTTTGTGTCTCAAAGGGTCCCATCGTCCTTGGTGCTTTTTTGTTTTCTTGCATACTGTGGAAGAGTCATGTGTAGTGTTGATTTTCAGGGATGTGACAGAACATTCACCAGAGTTCTCTGGAAACAGCAACATGTTGGCTGCAAGTGGAAAGACCCCCGGATGAATCAACGCCGTGGATCATTTGTGGGATGCAACTTCCCCGCCCAAAACAAGGGTTGCACTCTTGCCATAGATTAACAAAGTGCTTATCAATACTGGTTCCCCATTCGAGGGAATCGCATGTGCGCTGATTGCACCCTCAACGAAGGTAGAATCAGCTCACCCAAATGTCCCTACAAATTCTCCAGCTCAAGTTTGTGTTTTTAGCACCCACCTATGGAGCCAGAAAGCGCTTGGAGGAAACTGGTCACCGAGGCCTCCAAAGGATGCAGATGACATGCGCACTCAACGTTGCCATTAAGCCCACAAAGATGAGCATGGCAACCAGGGTTTTCCAGTCAATGTGCATGGCGAGGGAGGGTACAAGCCTGGAGTCCTGGAATATATGTGATATGTTCAGGTCTTGGGTGGCGTGGTCGGTCCACCATGGACACTAGCAACATCCAGCTTTGGGGGGAATAACCTTGCGTGTGATTTATTATTTTCATCGAATGGATTTTAAGTTGACCCCTTGTGGGTGCAATAATTGCCCTTTCACCAGGTCTGCTTGCGGAAACTGTTTGACGGCCCAAACATCAGCCCGAGGTGCTCAACTTTTGAGCCGGAAAGCAATGCGGGGGTGTCGTTTTGTAAGGGTACAAGCTCGGTGGTTTAAGGGAAACCAAAAAGGAAACCACCAATTTGGGGGGGTTCCGAATTTTTAAACATGCCCATGTGGGCAAGCCACCTAGCGTGGAACCAGACGGGCGTTTTGGAGGACCATAATCCCCTTACCGTAAATGGCATGGTAAGAGCCGTCCTTTTGATTGCTTGCCATGGGTTTCGGTAGACAGTTTTTTGTCATGTTTGCCCTGCAGACACGGGCGGCTTAAATGGGGGTCTTTGGTGAGTGCAAAAGCGGAGTGAATGGTTTATTTGGGTGTGGCTCAAAATTTAAGAGTCAGGGTTACGCAGGTTTTAGTCTTTGGTTCCACTGGCCAAGGTGCCATTTCGGGTACCTATTTTTGAGCCACAGCCATTTGTTAAAACCTTGTGGATGTCTTTGAAGGGAACCAGACCAGCCTTTGTAGTTTCAAACATTCTCTTTTTGGATTATCATGGTGGACGATGCAAGCAAGCAAGCAAGCAAGCAAGCAAGCAAGTGAGTGAGCAACTGGTGATTCCAAAGAAGAAAACATCACGGTCCCGGTGTTTTTCCTTTTGAATTCACGCCCGTGGGCTCTGGGTCGCGGTGTTTTGTTTGGAAGCACGCCTGGGGGTCCCGTCTTGTTTTTTGATAACAACAAAAAGCAGGCCTGGGGGAACCGTGAAATCAAAAGGTACAAACACCGGAGTCCCCAGGCGTGACATTAAAAAAACACAGCAACAGGGCCCGCAGGGTTAAAAAACCACCCTGACCCCCAGCCGAGAGTTAAAAAAAAAAAAAAACTCCGGAGCTCCTAGACATGAGTCCAAAGGCAAAACATCTGCACCCGCAGGCGCGATTTCAAAATGTGTGATTTCAAAAAGAAAAACATCGGAGCCTGCCTTTCAAGCAATGGCTCAGAGTGGGTCAGAAAAATGCGCAGTATTGAACCAGGGCTTGTGAAGTGGGAGTGTGAAACATCACACACCATACTTGGTGGTCCCAGCCATCACCTTAGCTTCTCAGCTTTCGAGTGTTTAGTGGGGATTTCCATTTTAACCCACCAAAGGTTAGTCACTTCCAGCGGGGGATCTGAGGACCCAGCAATTTCGACTTTCTCCAGCTTGAGTTTTTGGGTTTCGTCCGATGCACGCAGAAGGTCCAGCAATGCGCCGGCTCTGGGCCTTCGACTTGGGATTTGGCCATCGGGCTTGGCCCCAAAGCCACACGAACCCCGAAATCCCGAAATCCCTCCCCCAATTTGGTGGCCCCGTTTGATGGGGTTGGAAAGCTAAGTGGGGGGTTTGTGCCTTCGAGACCCAGTCGTTTATAACTTTTGGGGGGTTGGACCATTCTAGCAGCAAATAGTCAGTTTAGACTTTTTGTCGGCTCATCAACTCGTTCGGAAGTCACTTCCTGAGTTGATGGGAAAACAACACGTCTGAACTTTTGTTCTAACTCACTGTGAGTTATGCCCAAAGTGGTTTTCTAGTCAAAAGTTCAGACTTTTCTTGGCCCATCAGCTCAGCTCTTGTCATGACTTGGGTGTGGGTCAATATTAACTCACCAGGACATGGACCGCGGATTTTAGTCCATGTTTCCATTTACCAGGGTTCTATTTTGGGGTTACCCGATTTTCGACAGCCACAGCCACATGTTGCCCTTCAGGTCTTTCAGCTTCGCTTGAGGCGTGGAGGCGGTGCGCTTCCACTTGCGCCATGTCTCGGGCAGCCGCGCCGTGCTGCGGCTGTGGCGCCTGCTGGCGCCTCGATTCCTCGATGTCCGATTTCGGATTTCGGATGCCCGGGGGAAGCTTCCCTAGGTCCCCCAGGAGTGCCCTGTTACCCTTTCTGGGGGGAGGGTTCCCCTACTAAAATAGACTACAGAAAACGGGTACCCTTATTCTAACCTGCCCAAAGAAAAGCTGAATGGGTTGGCAAGACTTCGGTTGAAGACCCCTACAAGGCTGAAAAGCTACAGGGGTGCTTCACTGAACAGTTGACCTTCGGTTGGTTTTGGGGTGCAGGGTATCCTTAGAGAAACACCTCCATGATTTGAGAAAATACAGTTGGTGCTTGGACCATTTAGAAAAAGTTCGGGGATTGGTTTTGTGCCATCCGCGTTTTCCGTGCTGAATCATTACGTCATGGACCAAAGAACTCCTAGTCGACATCCTTACTTGGGAACGCGAGCCTCGGGCTGGTGGACATGAATCTCCATATGATGTCCACCAAACAGCCCAATTCGCATTACTCTAGGGGTAACTTCCCCATTCTGTCCACGGATCCTTCCTTCTAGAAAACCACCAAAAACCTTGGGGAAATGGCTGGTTTTTGAGAAGAACGATGGCTGAAAAGAATGGACAAGGAATCAACCCCTAGAATTACCTAAATGAAAACTGAGATTCAGCGCAAAAAGGCGGGCGCGGTCGAGAACAATGGCAAAGCAACAAGCGACTCTTGCTGCACTGCCAAGTGTAATTCACATGCCTTGGACAACTTTGACACCTGAAAAAAGCACTGCCTTGCCAAGACAAAACATGGGTTCTCACTCATGTCCCACAATCCAAGTTCAGGTAAGGTGAACACCTGGAACAAAGGAACACAGATTAGTTTGCCGTTGCAAAAAGACATCCTATGGATAGAAGCTTGGCCAAGATTGGAATGAGTGCTATGGTCACTCCCCAAGTTCCTGGACTTTGCACTTTTTGGGTTTGGATGACTTTAGTGGTAAACAACAGTTTAGACTTTTCTGGCCAATCTACTCGGGAAGTGAGAATGATTAATGTCATGGACATTGCTGAATGTAGTCTTGTACCCCTACCTCTTGTTGAAAGGGAGCCGAACCCAACTTCATGGCGGTTTCGGGCATCTTCGAGCTTGCCCATCTACAGTTGCATTTTGAGTTTCTACCCCCCCCCCCCCTTTGTTGTGATTTTAAACCGAAACTAAAAGGCAAACCACCATTTTGGGTCACACCCATTTAGTCTACCGGAAGGATCAACCATTACACGAACGTATGTCCACGCGAAAGAGATGTTCAACTTGAATGTCTGTGGTTTTTCATGTTTCGCATACCATTGAACCATGTTGGACAGGACTCCCGTGTAAATGATGGCCACCGAGGGCCCTGGGCAAAAGTCAGACTCACGTGAGACATGGCGGTGCCATGCTTGGCAGGCTGTCGTTTTGCATCCCACCAGAAGGAGGATCCCCCGTCGGGACATACAAATCAATATGCCTAGTTGGACGTCGCTGCACTCCACCCCATTGTTGATCTGGATGTTCCGGATTTTACCCTCCCAAAAATAAGGGCAAACACAAACATAGAAATTGCGCAGGGGTTCCTGCAAGACCATGTTCCTTCCTTCTGGGGAGCCCTGTCCAGCTTCCACGCTTGTTTTTGGGAGAAGTCAAACGTGAATTCCTTCCCCCGTATTTAACACCTTCATAAATAGCCCGCCCTCCCCCCAAAGAGGGTGGCAACGCACCAAGACACGTTTGTTGATTTGCGGATTCCCTCACTCCCCCAAAGAAGAATACCATTTGAGGCACATTGGTTGATAACTATTTGATCACCACCACCCACCACCCGCCCCCAAGAAAAGGATATTTGCAACAAACATGAGTTGATCCCCAAGAGAAAAGGTCCCACGATTCCCATTTTGGTCACCCCCCCCCCCCCAAAGCAAAAAAAAGCATATAAACGTAAACACATGGTGATGTCCAGCATGAGGCGCCCCGCAACCCGGTCCCCGTTAACTGGATGCCGGTTGCCCGACCGGGGTCAGCGCGACGAACCGAACCAGGCGGACAACCTCGGAACCCTCCTTGAAACTGCCCCTGGAACCCTTTGTTGCATGTTGCTTGCATGTTAGGACTTTAACTTTTGCCAACTAATGGGTCTTCCATCAAACCACTAAATGTCAAACTTTCAGCGGGGGAGCAAAAGCAACCGAGAACCCTCCTCGCGTCCCCGCCCCAGGGCGTTGCAGTCCTCGGTTTCTTATTTTAGAGCCGCCTTTTCGGGGCCGAATCGAAAACACCCCCCGCCAGGTCCCCAGTGCCCTTTTACCGTTTCTTTTCTGGAGGAGGGCTTTCCTACTAAAATAGACTACAGAAAGAAAATCGGTTACCCTTATTCCAACCTCTCTACTGGAGGACCTAGTCCTGAGTTCATCAACTTTAAACTTTTTGGGAAGACTGTTTTAGTTGTAAACCTAAAGTTTGGAAAAACAAATTGGGCCATCCACTCAGCCAGTGAGTTAGTCACGAGTCGGGTCCCGAAATCGGCGTCGACGCAGGTCTCCGTCTTCTGCGTGCTGCCGTGTTTTGAGCTCATGGTGGCCCATGACTGGTCCAACCCGCTCACCGCCCAGATCCAACACGGCGCCCTCAAGGCCCGTCGATCCCATCCGGCGGGTGGGAACCCAAAAAACCGCAGTAGGGCCGGAGAAACAGCCTCTGGTTCTAGGTCCCCCAGTGCCCTTGTACCCTTTCTTTTTTGGGGGAAATGTTCCCCTATTAAAATAGACCACAGAAAAGTTGGTACCCGTATTCTAACCTCTCTACTGCAGGATAGGTTTTGAAATGGAGCAGAAAGGCGTAGAACCACCTCTTCCCTGAAAACTATGTACCGTTTTTTGCCTTAGGCTGCGGGATACGAAAAGGAACGACTCGGTTGAAGACACCCACACGCGTCAAAGGATTTCTCCTTTCAAACTTTTGACTGGGGTCATGGCCCAGTTTTGGTGCAGGACCTGCGTTTCCGCATGTCGCTGTACTTCTGGACCGCCGCGGAGTTTCTCACGACGCGGCTCTCTCTGCAAGCCTGGTGAGGAAAAGCGAGGGGGCCGGTGGAAACGGCTTGGTGAAGGACACAGTACCCAGAAGAAATGAAAGGATCTTCTGTAAAGGTGAGTTGTTTATCCAGGACAGATGACAGTTCAACTGGTGGACCTTGCGTGTGGTCGATGTTTCACTTGCATGGCTCTCTGAGAAAGGTTGTGAGGGGGCCCTTTGGTTTAGGGCAGGAAACGGGATTGGGCCTCAACCCCAAGTAATGTATGGAGAGGTGTCTTTTCAAGTTAGCTTGGTTGGACATCGGCACTATTGGTTCTATGCCCCATTTACAGGGCTAACATGTTGTTTTTCTCCACAAGGTCATCTATGGCTTCAAACTACCCCAATGGGGGACACGTCCATGCATTTTGCCATGGAAATGAGAAGTACATGCGACGGGGCATGGTGTTCTTCTCACTTCGGGTGTTTCCAAAAGCGCCGGGTGGATGGCACGCAGCCCTTTTTTTGGTTTGTTCGAAGCCGAGTCGCGCTGAGGCTCAACTTTACTCGTGGCCTGGATGAAACATGGGATGGGAGCCGATTGGCCCCGGCAACCGTAACGACTACCTGGAGTCTCCATGACCCTTCAAAACTGGGTCAAAGGGTACTGACCTCATTTTGCAAGGGTCATGGAGACTCCAGGTAGATGTTTTTGGCAGTCCAGCCTCCGTTTGATCATTCAGCCGCTTAGATTGCAGGATCCTTAATTCATTCAATTGACTGCGAACATGAGCCCTGGGCTGAGGGATTTAATTCGTGACGCGTGCACGACAAGATCCAGGATCTTGTCAAGAGAAACTAGGCACGTGGCAAGCGAACCCGTTTGGTCCTTGCTTCCTGGCTGTGTTGTCGGCCTTTGCATGGTTGGTGCACGAGCCCTGAAGCATGGCCAGCACGTGCAACGCTGTTGAAGCATTTTTTTAGACAGGTGCATATGGGCAAAAACACATAAGTCGTAGTTGGATGTTTGTTCGAAGAATGATGAGGCAATGCACGATTATTCGTGTCAGAAGATTCGCCGCATGGGAATGGCACACGTTTGGGTGAGATGCACTCTCATTGGATTCCTGCTTCAGATTTTGGTTGGCAGATCGTACGATTGTTGGCGCTTAGATGTAGTAATTGTTTGACAATACCTGGTGGTACCATCCCATCCAGGAACATGGGGCAGGTTGTCTTGGAGATAATTTCCCGCTTAATTCCTCTTTAACGAGACGCTCTGGGTTCCATGTTAGTGGACAGGAGTGTAAGTAGAGTCTTCAAATTTCTTTGTCGACATATGAAATACAAGCTGAAAATCTGACTTGTATTCCCCAAGTTTGAGCCAAGCAAATGCCTCCCTTTTCCGCTGATCAAAGGCACCAATAGGTACCAGTCAAGCAAACACGAGTCAGAATTCCTGCTTTGTCAGTGAGTAGCCGTGCGTCAACACCGAGTTGCTCCAAAAAATCTAAGTTTGCCGTTGCAAGAACCCCTATCACGGCGATCCATGTTGGCGAGGCTGCCTTCTAGCCTGTAATCTGTCGCTTTGACCGCAGCGAAAACGAAAAACAACGTGTTCTGGAAGATCTTGCCTGCTTCAAAAGTTGGTTCTATTGAGATGGTTATTATAAAAGTTTACACGGGGGTGCCTGAAAGTAGGTGAAGTCCCCGACCCCCCAAACAACTGGCGGCTTTCCTTTGGTTTCCCTTTACAACCGCCCCGAAATGGGTACCCTCAACGAACAGGTACCCCATAAGGTTTTGTCGAAAACCTGGTGACCAAGTTGCCAAGTGCCCTACGCATTACTTTTTGTTCCTTAGGCCCGGGCTGATCAACTTCCTGACCCCAAACAACCATGGGTAATGCTTCCCCATTTTGGGGGTGTCTTTTTGGGTTGCTTGAAAAGGAACCAAAGGTCAACACCCATTTTGGGGGTTCCCTCTAAATTGACGGTTTAGGGGGGTTCCCTCAACACCCATTTCGTGCGCAAGTCTTCTTGTCTAGAGCGGTTTCCCCTGGTGATCGAATGAGGACCTTTTCATCAAAGGGTACCCATCCGCAGACGCATGGGCAGTTCACGGTCTAATCAACCTGATGCATATGGACAAAACATCCCACGCTCAGCACTTGGGATGGATGGAACGATTTCACTGGGTAAACTGCTGGCGCGACGTGAATTTGGTGCATCCACAGGGGTGCGGTCATGGAAGGCTTGTCTCTAAAATGGGATGAGCGCCGAATCAACATCCATCAGCGCGCAGGTTTGACACCCTCCATGGGACTTCAGGTGCTTGGAACTGGGGCCTTTGGCAGTTCCTTTCTTTTTGCTCCGAAACTTGATTGTAGCTTGGTTAGACACTGAACAGTTCCTTCTGATCCCTTCCTGGGTCCCCCAATTTTTTCGGGGGGAGGGTTCCCCTACTAACATAGACTACAGATGGAGGACCTAGCCCTCAGATTGAGGGTCACGCTTGAGGGCACTGGCCCATTTGTTTGTTCAGGCAACAGGGTAGTGTTTCAGGAGTTACCCCGACTCATCAAAGGACACTCAGCCGTTTTTGCCTTTTCTTGGGGGTTGGGGGAAAATCTAAAAGTCCACAAACTTGTGCTTCTCATGTGATATATTGGCCGCTAAACATCTCCCCACAAGGAAACTCACCTTCAAGTGGCGAAATACTTGCTGTTTAAATGACCAAAGGCGATTTTGATCTCTCGCTCTCTGTTTCTCTCTCTCTCTCTCTCTCTTTGTATGATATGTATATTAAATATGGTCATTTATGTATGCATGTATATGTGGAACCCAGTTTTCCCGACCTCAGACTGCGGTTTCAAGAGGTCTTGCTTGCGGAGCCAACAAGCTCTCGTTCCAGAAGCGGGTGGCCCTCTCGATGATCTTGGGGTTCCTGTGGCTTGGCAACGTGTGATTCGCGGTTGTTTTTTGCCTCAGTTGTCCAAAGCAGGGTTGTGGGATCAAGGTTTATCCCCACTTCTGTGATGCAAGGGAATCTCCCCCTTTGTATGGAGGCTTAGTCTTTGGGAAGCCCTTTTTGTTGTGTCACAGAAGTGGATTCCATTTCAACCACAGCCCTGGTCCAAAGTGACTCAACCTTTTCACCTGGTGTTCCGATCTTCCATTTTTTCCGTGAGTCATGACCCCCAAGGTGAGCAACTTCTCATTTCCAGGAAGCTGAGCTGGCATGATAAATTTGCAGTTCGGGATTGTGTTCGGTTGTGAAAACTCTTGACCCTTTAAAGGCGGCCCGCCTTTAAAGGCGGCGCAAAATGACATCCCAGAAGGGGTCCACACAACCATGGTGCACGATCAAAGTTTAGCGCAAGAAAAGACCAGCGGTGGGCCAATTCAAATTTAGAGGCTTCCTCTCCTGAGCTGCTTTCTGTGAAGAATTGCGTAGTGGACGGTTTCCGGCACTGTAGGGCAGCAGCAGTTGGCCAATTTGGGTGTCCAATGTCTCTAGCATCGTTTCCCCGCCCGAGTTTCTGGACTTGATACTTTTGGGAAAGACCAATTTGGTGGTAAGGGTGGTACGCTTGCTGTAGGGAACGACCGTTCCGGGTGTTGGGTACTAGGGATTCCCTGAAAGGAAACCATATGGGACATAGGTGTCCTTTGTGGTTGGTTGAAAAATCGGGGGGCGATTCCTGGTTTACCTGGTTCTCCCTCAACTTCCAGGGAAACGATCCCATCTATTTTCAACCAAAAAGGACACCTATAGGGGACGGTTCATAGCGGGGCCATTTCTCAGTCCCCCAGGACCAAGTCAATGAAACCCTTGATGTCTTGATGGCCATCTCAGGAGCTTGCTGAACCCGGCCAAATTTCTTGACAACTTGGGCAACGGATCTTTAGACTAAAAAACTGTTTGGTTGAAGATCTGGTGCGGATCCGTACCAAACCCCCAAAAAGTGGTTTCCACTTTTTTTTTGGGGGGGGTCCAGCAACCAAGCTTTGGTTTCCCTTTGAATCAGCCCCCGCTGTCTTCAAATGCAGAGATATTCTGCCATTCCGTCATGGGGAGGTCATGCTGCAACATAAATAGGCTTGGCTATCATCCAGCGGTTGTATATTACGCACTTGCCATCTCTACTGCTATTGGGTTGGATCTTTAGACTTTAACTTTTTGGAAAATCAAGGAGTTTTCCATTAAACCCACAACAAGTTAAACTTTTTGCAGAGGGGTCAACAGCAACCAAGTCATGGTTTGGAAGTTCTTTCGACGATTCAGCAGATTGGGCGATGTGCACAGAAACTTGAAGGCGTATGTGCAGTCCGGAGCTTGCGCAGTTTTAAGAGGAAACCTAAGACTGATCCTTTTTTTTTACACTGGAAGGAAATGGAAGGCATTGTGGATATCTTGGGCTTATATGAAAAGAATGCTGGGCAAATTGCAACGGACTCACCTGCATTTTCGACCAGCCTGGTTATCCACGATTAAGGCCCGCTTCCCCTACTTCCGATTTGGGAATTATAGTACTCGGCCCACGGTTAAATCAGCTTGACAGGGGCTTACGCCTGTGAAATCGCTTGAGTTTGAGAGAAGGCTAGGCTTCAGGTGTTTGGAGGATTTTCTTTGTACCCTGAGTTACTTGACTTTATACTTTCTGGAAAACCATTGGCTGGTAAGCAAACAGGAATACTGTGCATGTGTTGTTGGCCAATCCACTCAGGAGGTTAGGGAATGTCGGTGCCGGATTAAGCAACGGGTACCAAACACAAAGCACATGTATGCCAAATCCATTCCCTACCCCAAATTGAAAGGGGTGTCTAATAATACGTGATTTGTCCACAAACAGCTCCGGCAACGTTCCAACCCTTCGCCCGCTCTGACCTGCGTCCACTAGTTAGTTCTTCTGAGTAAGTCAGAAGATCTTTGCAAACAACACCCATCCCCCAAACTGCCATTTTCCTTCCATATTCTTACTGTATATATATATATATATATTATTTATACCAAAGTGCTCAGCCAACAAGATTCCTTGTACCTGTAGTACAGGGCCATCCCAAACGCTCAAAAATACAATTGAACAAGTTGAGAATCAGTTTTCCAGGCAGAAAACCAACAACTAACAATACTAAACCAATATTGGCCAATACAGAGCCAATACTAAACTCGGGTAGGTCAATCTGTCCCCCAAATTGTTTTGCCGGTTTTCTCTGTTGGTTCCCCAACATTTGCTTGACGGGGGGCCCTTGATTCGTCTGTCACCCTGCCTCCCACCGACCACACCCAAGTGCTTTGCTTGTTCGCTTCCGAAGGAACGGCGGCATTGGCATCACTGTTTCTCGGAGTCCGGGGGTTGCGCTTCGATTCGATTCGGCAATGGCTTCTCCAGGCCTGTGTCCTTTTGGGGGACCCCCAAAAATGATGGTCCTTTTGGGGTCCCTTCAAAACCACTCCAAACGGGGTATCCAGATTTGGGTGTTGGGTTCGCGACAATTGGCGGGGTTACCCAATGCAAGGACACCGCGCATGTGTAGATTGGGGGAGGATACTCTGCCGGGTCAGGCGCCTAAATCGCGCCGTCAACGCGACCATGACTTGAGATCGCGATTGGCACAAGTCTAGCACCAAACAAGTTTGTTTGCTTCTGTTCTCTTCGGTTCCTATGCCGGTAGGACAAGAGTCGGCTTCGGCCCGGACGGACCTTGCCATTGAAACCCTACACGATTCCCGGACACAGCAGGGTGTTATCGGCGACCGTTGGGCTCCCAGGCCCAGCCGTTTGTCGCTTGTGGCGTGCCAAACGGCGTCTTCGCTGTCGCTTTGTTCGTGTGCGTTGAGCCCGTCGAACTGCATCCAACAAGATGCAAGGGGCACTTGGGGCAAAGCCAGTCTTCTAAGGGGTTGATTCCCCATTATTTTCAACCATCGTTCTTTTCAAAAACCAGCTGTTTCCCCTGGGGTTCTGATGGTTTTCTGGAAAGAAGGATCCCTGGAAAGAATGGGGAAGTATCCCCTAGAAGTCTAGTTGGGTTCGCCCACAACCATGTTGTGAGCTCCATTGTTTTGAGAAGTTTGAGACACAAATTGAATTCGGGGGATTCCATTTGTAGTTGCATTTTCCTTTGGGGAATGGAATTTGGATTTCGCCATATCTTCTGTAGGCACTGTGCAAGGAGTCATGTGAGGAGGGGGAGATTCAGGAAGCGCACATGGCCAGGTCGAATTGCAACCTAGAAGTCCGTTTGCGCCCTGAAGCTTCGTGTATGGGGATCCCTGATTTTGGGTGGGTGACTTACTGTTGATTAGAGGAATCCCTTATTCGATTTGGTTTCACAGAGATTGATCAAGGGCTTTAGCACGATCAACGCCGCTCTGAGGTGGCGCACGAGCTCTTGCACAAGCCACGGTGGCTGGACAAGGCAACTGTCGCTCGGTCTTTCGGGGTAAACCAGTAAAGGGACTTTATATGGCAACAGCCGTTTCTTTTTGAGCCAAAAAGGGCCCTGCTTCATCGAAACAGGGAATTTATTTTATTGGGGGGGGAGGCTGCATTTCCCCTTTGTGAGCTTGAACACCCCTTGTCATTTTAAGCAAGCTTCGGCAAGATATATGCATTTGCGGGAAGCACACCTTTGAGGAAACTTGAGGGGTTTAATCGTGGCTTGGTATGGCTGAGTTCAAGCGCAGACTAAGCAAATACTTAGCAAATAGGAAAGCCCGTTTTCTGGCAGGTTTTCTTGGCTTGGGGGTGCAGGCGGGTACCTTTGATCCCAGATTTTACAATATCTTAGCCACATTTCCCACAGTCGGCTCTCATTTTGTTCTATTCCTTCTCGAGGCTCGCGCGGGTTGCGCAAGAATCATTTTTGCAACGCGGGAGTATGCTGAACCAAAAATCAACTTGCACTGCTCAACGTATAGGATACGAGCCCCCGGTTTGGGAGGGGATCGGAGGTTGAAACGAAAAAGATGCGTTCGATGTGCTGAAAGAAAACAACAACACAATGCTCAGATTGGAGCGACTGGCTGCATTCTTTCAGAATGTGTATGTTGTTTGACTGGTAAAGAAATAATTATCTCGTAGATCAATGGCATCGTAACAACCATAATTGGTTTTGCACTCGATGAGGCTCAGACAGCCTCTAGGCATACCTGGGAGGCCGAACAAAAAGGATTCGGTATGGTTGTTTGGGCAAGCCTTAGTACTTATTGGTGCGAATCTGGGAGGCAAAAGGGGAAGCCTTTATTCATGGGTTGCTAATCGTTCACTGGCCTTATTTTGTGTTAACATGCTTCATGTTGCTTGGGGCAGCTCATTGTACTTTGTCTACAAACAAGTGCATGTGACCAGTTGCGATGCTCAAACTAGACCTGCCAACCTGTGCTTCGTGCCCCATTGAAGCAAAAGTAGCCTGCATGCATGCGCTTTTCGCGCATGACTTGTGATTAATCCACAACCGTTCGAGTCAAAGGTTCTTGATTTTGAGAAGCAACAACCATCCGGAATGGGCCCGGTAGAAGCAGCAACCACCCATTGTGAGGTCTGCTACACCCTTGCTTTTGCATGGCAGATATCCCCTAAAGGTGTGGTGGCCGGTTAAGCTTTCGTTTGGGACCAGCCCCGCAAGGCCGGTTTCAAGAGTAATCTTAGATGTAGAGGTTGAGTGACACTCACAGAAGTAGAGATACTGCCCTCATCTGAATCCCTTTTTTTTTGCAGTGGTTCTTCTACCAATGCATCCGAGAATGCCTATGAGGGGTTGCTCGCTCCAAGCCATGCCTAAAGAGCAAGCTTGGGTGGACAGTGGTAAACGCTTGATCCTGGTATCCAGGTGGTCTCCTTTCATGTTCCGTTAAACCGAACCGAAGGGCCGAAGGGGTGTTCCATTTTTAGACAGAACTCACCTCTAATCACGTACAAAACGGGATTAGGGCAGTGAAAAAAGACGTATATTTCTCACCTGCACACCAAAGAACCCTGCCCTGAGCACCAGGTGAATGTGTCTTAAAATAGGCACTCCCCCAAAATGCTGGATGTCCATTCTAACTTGTAGTTTGCCCTTAGACCAACCCCAACAGGGCACCCCTAAAAAACACAAAAGCTCCACGGGTCCAAGGGTCGACTCGGATTTTTGGGTCGCCAGTTGCTGGCCCATGGACTGCTCACGAACCAGTGCTACCTGCACTGGGCCGACGAGCACGTTACCGGTCACCACCAGAAGGCCTGATGTTTTTGGGGGAGGGCGCCCATTTGCTTCAGAGTTGTGTTTCTCAATTCAACAACACCTTTTCCTGTTGGGCTTAATTTACAGGGAATCTACCACTACTGGTCTCGCCCACACAGGCAGCAAATCCAGGAATTTGCAAGAACACGAAACTCTGAGGCTTGGTTGGGGAGGAAATCTGCAGTTTTCTCCAAGAAAGCGCACAAACTCAAAAACAACTCCGAAAAAAACTCGAACGAAACATCAAAAACTCGGAAAAGCTCAGCAAAAACAACTCAGAAGACACTCCCGACTCAGCCTCAAACTCGAGCGGGGGAGCGAGTTCAAGGCTGATGATTTTCTCAGTTTTTTTTTTTTTTTTTCTGACTTGAAGGCTGAGTTTGTTCTTTTTTTTTGAATCGTCCCTTGTGTTGTTTCAGTGTTTTCGTTGTTTGTGTTGAGTCTGTGTTTTCAGTCGAGTTTTTTGGCTGAGTTGTTTCTGAGTTGTTGTTGTTGTTTTTTTCCCGCTGAAACTCATCCTGTTTGAGCCCGTCTGGCTGGAAATATTGTCTCATTTTGTGCAGCTGATTTTAGCAAAAAATGGGGGCGGGGAGGTTTGGGGGAGGGTGCAGGGGGGGGGGGAATAGTGGACACTTAGGGGAACGAACAAGCGGAGAGAAAGCGGGGGTGTGGCCCTTTGACATGAATCTCCGCGCTATTGGGTCCGTTTGCGCATGTGAAGACACTGGAAATTGGACGGTGTCAACGAATGGAGTCATGTCAGAGACCCTTTGAAGATTGGGTATCTGATTTGGCGCGAGGGTGGAGACCAGTAGATGGGAAACTGCCCCTTATCCACCAAAGTACCAATCCAAACCACGAGTTAGAGGGAAGCAGAACATATTTTTTGATGTTCACGGTGAAACTGCCCCCGTTTCCCAAAGCACCGAGCTCCAAACCACGAGGGATCCCAAATCCCATCCAAAGCCACGCCCGCCAGGTGGCGACGCCCGAGGATCCCGCCACCTCGCGGAAAGGGGAGTCCTTCTATCGGCGCCTCTTGCCGCACTTCTTTGGGGTACCAAGGCCTTTCTTGGCTCGCGTGATAGGTAGGGAATGACCCGTCAGGGTCTTGGGAATGAACCGTTTTGGGGGATTCCCTGAAAGGAAACCACCAGTGGGATGGTTCAGTTTGGGGGGCATTCCCTCATTCTCATTCCCTGCCTATCGCGCCAGCAAGTTGTTTAAGCCATGGTTCAACCAGGGTTTCCGAGGCATTCCCTTTTGTGGAACCTCCAAAAGTTCTAGATAAAACATTGGACACCACCAGGCCTTGGTTTCCTCTCAAGTTGGTCATGAGCCCACCTGCTCCCCGTGATGTGCCCACAGCGCCGGCGTCAAAAACAGCCCCATGGTGGGCGCCTGGAGGCCCCGAAAATGGGGCCAGCACCCCTGTTGTTCCCCCCCATTTTCAGAAGGGTCCCATGGAGACTCCAGGTACCCTCGAAACAGCCACCATGGTCGAGCAGTATTCCCTTCGGCCCCCAGTTTTGACCATGAGCATTTTTCCCCATGTGGGAAATCTCTTCTTTTCCGCGATTTTACCAACCAATGGTCATCCTATGTGGGTATGGGTCAAATTGTAACCACCAGGAATTGGACCGCAGGCTTTTTAGTCCTGGGTTCCCATTGGCAAGGCAAGCCGTTTTGGGGTTGCCCCATTTTTGACCCACATCTTTCTAGAGGCTTTCTTCATGGTCATCCCAGTTTTGACTATGGCTAACTTGTCCCTTGTGGTTGAAATCTCATATCTTTCTTAGCGGTTCTCCAACCAATGGTCATCCTACTGTGGATGGACGAAATCCTGCACCACCTACGATGATTTTTCTTTGTGAATGCCAAGTAATGGCATCCCCTGGTTTCCAAGTGATGCGAAATGGATTTCGCAACCATCCACAGTACCTTGTTGCATTTTGCTTGGCTGTTAGGACTTTACCTTTTTGCCAACTAATGGGTTTTCGGGAGCAGAAAGCAACCGAGAGTATGTGGACCTTTGGATCCAACCCCCACGTGGAGAACCACGTGGCGCGAAGCTCGCCGTTCGCCTGAGGTTCCTGCCCCGGACGCTGCTGGGATCCTTCCGCAGCGCCTGGCAGGCGTGGGTCAGGCGAGTTTTCCGTCCCACGCCCCTCCCAATGGTGGGTGCTTTTTTGTTGAAGGGTAATTTTTGACCCCATATGAATCAACCCCCCCATGGGTCAACAGCACCACTTGTTCCTGATTTTTGGAGGGAAACCAATAGGAATGGAAGGAAGGCCACGTATTCGGGGCTTGCCTTCGAACAACGACACCCAGATGAAGAATCTGCCGGACATGTCCCCGAAGCTCGTCCGTGTTTTTGAGTTGGTACCATATTCTCAGGTTGGTTCAATGGGATTCCAAAAGGGAAACCACTATTCTTTAGACTACCGTCCTGCGACCCTTTGTCCTCTTCTATGTTTGCTGAAACAAGGGCAAGTCTTCAACCCCCCTGCTTGGCCGCCTCGGTTTGGATATAAATAAGGGTTGTAAACCCAGTAAAACTACATATTTCTCAAACAACCGGCGCCAAATTGGAACCCTGGTAAGTGGACACATGAACCAACACCTGCGTATTTTCTGGTGGCTTACTTTGGAGCCACACCCATAGAAATATATATTTTTATATATATGTATAAATCTAAATCAGTGGGGCCGTGCGTCTAGGCTTTCCAGGAGCGACAGCGGCGCGGCGGCAAGGCTGCGAGGCCAGCGCATCCCCGGCATTTTGGGACGGGAGTTGTAAAAGTTCTAAGGGTTGATTCCTTGTCCATTCTTTCCAACGATTGTTCTTTCCGAAAACCGGTCGTTTCCCTAGGTTTTCGGATGTTTTTCTAGAAAGAAGGATCCCGAAGGTAGCACTAGAATTGTCCAATACTGATTCAGAGCCAGAATATGGGCAGCCAAGATTCTGATCTCCTTAAGGCTCCTTTATGGCCATTAAAAGTCAGTTACAGTCTGCGACTGGGTTATTTGCTGGTTCTGAGCGCGGAAGGAGGGAATGACGCGGTTTTCATACAGGGAATCCCCAGGTTGGTTCCCAAAACTCCAGCAAGAAGGAAAGCCATGGGAAGATTGTGGCCTGTCCTTCATGGCCCCCAAAGTCATCTTTGCCCCCTATCAAACAATGCACCCTATCAAGACATATTCTTTTTTTCAGACCCACAATCTTCCAATACTAAATTTGAAATAGCCAAATACGCAATCGATGTCTGAACGAACAAGTTTCCAGCCGACCCCAAGTCACGAAAAGGGGGCCCTTTTGGACGAGGACTGCAGCAGAACCCCCTTGACCCAGAAATGTACCCTATGAGCAATGTTTATTCAGCCCCCGGGCGAATAGTTTTTTTTGTTTTTATGCGCAGGTGTGCGTATTTATCCTTAGAGGGATACGACTAGTCACTAGTCTTATGGCCCCTAGTCCGTATTTGGCTCGGCCCTTCCATTCACAATGTGGGAAGGTGTTCTTTAGCATGCCGGTTTCCCTGCTCCTCTGAAAAGTGGTTTGTTTCCTGGGGATGGCCCCACTTAGAAAGGCATCGGGTGGCTTTCCACACGCAGGGTTTTTAGACCGGGCCTTCCCGGTCTCCCCGGAACTGAGTCTGAGTGTTTCTTGGGTCGGGTTGGACATAAACCCTTGGGGCATTCCACGCAAGGCCAAAACAGCATACCGGATTTGCTTCTCCACCACGTGCCGTGGTCCAATTCTGTTAGCCCTTTGGGGTAGAAGATGCACGGGCCCAGGCGTGTGTTTTCGTTTGCACATGTCCTGCACTCGAAGAAATCAACAAGCCTCGAGGGAGCCCTTTTGAAGTCTAAATACTGGTATAAGCCATGAATTTAGCCATTCAAACAAATGTTGACAAACACATGTTTCATGGTCAAAGGACGCCTTTCCAACTTTTAGGTTGGCAAGGGATGCATCCATATACCATTGGAGCCAGAGGTTGAAAGGACCTCTATCAAACGAGGTAGGCACAATCGCTTTCGGAGCCATATTAGAATTCCCGGAGCTTAGCTCCCACCGTAGTTTGAGGCTAGTATCACCGGAGGGTGCTAGGCTCTGATCGACAAGCCGCAAGGTCAAAGGACGCCTTTACTTGCTACCACGACCATAGGCAAGATGAGGAGTATTGACCGTGGCACATGTTACCACGGTTCCAGCAAGGGGTTGAATGCTACTCTGATGTTCTGCCAAGTCAGTAGGTGGTTAGAACCAAGGCTAACCCCACATTCATGGGGGACTCTATAAGTATGTAAAAGTGGGTTATAGCCGAAGGGTTAGCCGAAGATCCAACACATGTTCACCCCGGAATAACATCCGCCTGTTCATTAATATTGGGTGTCCCTGGTTCTATTGGAGATTCAGACCACTTTAGGGGCCCCCTAGGGGCCCCCACCCACATAGCAAAAACCCGGGGGTTATTAATCCGGATTCACCTTTTGGTTGTCCTGTGTTGGTCAAAGTTTTAGTCATGACCGCAAAAGGTGATCTTACCTTTTCCAGGTAACTGTTTTTTTTTTTTGAGTTTGCTTGTTCAAAGGATGTGTTTGTTGGGTTCGCTTGGAAAAATCAAGCTTGGCCACTGGCTTGCTGCGCGATAGGCGGGGACTGAGAAATGGAATGACCCCAAACTGAACCATCCAACTGGTGGTTTCCTTTATTCGGGAATCCCAAAATACGTCATTCCAACTCATTTCCTATCGCATCAGCAAGCAGGAATCCAAACCGGGCATTTGGGCCTTGATCAAAAGGTCCTTTACATGGGCCGACCATTGGGAAAACAACCTAAAAAAATGACTTTCACCACATGGGAGAATGTACCGTACCCATGGTCATGTTGGTGCTAAATGGAATATTGATCAACCTCCCCGCCTCCCCACCCCTCCCCCCCTCCTCCCCTCCTTCCCCCCATCCCCCCCTTCCCCCCCAGTTGTGAAGTTCTGAGAAGCGCTCAACGCCCGCGCCCGCGCTCGCCCTCTGCACAGTTTGGGCCTCTTCGCCCTGCGCAGCTTCGGGCCTTCAGCGCTGTGGGCGGTGGTGCTGGCCCAGGTCACGTAGCTCGGGGGCCGGGGAGGCGGTCGCTTGAGCGAGGGCGTTTTGGTCGCTCGAGGGAACCCATTTCCTGGACCCCAAGAGACCCCTTGTCCTGGTTCCCATACCGGTTCCTCTTAAAGGGAGGTAGCCCTGCCCAGGTTACGAGAGGGGCTGTTAGCAACTCAGGTGACGCGGCGCCGGCTGAAGCGAGTGCTTCCATTCTTCCTGCTGCAGTCCATGGTGGGTGCTTTGGCTTCCAAGATCAATGTGTCGGTCAAGAAATGCAGAATGGTAGGATTCCTTTTTAGGTGAGTTTGCTGAGAAATAGATGGCCCTGGTTCATATAGGTCTTGTTCCATGGTACCAGTGCCAGCTACTTTTCCAAATGGTTTGCAGTCTCTGGTCCGTGTGCAGGGACGGGGGGGGCTCACTGGATTCCCCACACGCCAATGTTGCGTGTGAGTCCCAGGGGCTTACTCAGATCTCTCCAGATCCGACCTTTCTCCCTTTTGAAGTTTCCTCTTTTGGCCCATTTTTAGTCACGACCCCAAACGATGAACTTTTCCTTTTTTTCCAGGTCCTTTGGGCAGGTGATCTTAAAGTAGCCATAAGGATCCACTAGAAAGGCTGGCCGGTTGCAACCAGACCTCTACGCGTAGGTAAATGTTGCACAGCTTACACCGAGGCTGAGAGCTGCAATATTGGGGGAAAAGGGATACAGTTGGTTGGTCAATCTTCATTTTTTGGGGTCCTGACCTGCCAAAATGCTCCAAGGTCTCTAAAAATGCGATCAAATAACAGATCTGGAAGGCTCTTGGGGCCTGACTTGAAGAGTCTTCAAAGATAGTGTTTTTTGGACCAATAATAAGCTCAGGTGATATCCCCAACAGCATGCAGTGCTCTTTTTAGTGATCACGACCCCGCAGCCCTCGCAGAACCTCGTGGAACCCTCGTGGAACCCTCGCAGAACCTCGTGGAACCCTGGTGGAACCCTGGTGGAACCCTGGTCGAACCCTGGTCGAACCCTCGTGGAACCCTCGTGGAACCTTACCTCAGGGCCGCCCCGGACCACCCCGGAGCCTATCTGGGCTGAGACCCCAAAGTTGTCAGCTGTTGGGGAAAAAAAGGGACCTTGCAACATGTTGTGCATATGATCACGGGTGGGGACTTTTCTTGTTTCGGAAATATCGTGCTATTCCCCCAACGGCCATCCCATGTAAAATACTTCTTGATCAACCCCTATTTTACGTATTTTGCCAGTGACGCAAAGTCAAGCAAACCATATGATATACATTCTACAACTGGGCCTAACTCTAGTCATGCGCATGGTTTGATGACAAGTTTATATCATCCTACCCTGACCCAGATTAGTTGTTTCTCAGTTATGTCTATCATATGTAGCTCCAATCGATATTCAAAAGTACATCATGCACACACAAGTGCACAAACCCCTGCACACACACAGGCACAACTCATCACACAAACAAAGACCAACTGCCCGACCCCACCCAACCCAATCCCACCTTACGCAACCCAAGCAACCAAACCAAACCAACCCAGCAATGAACCACCAACCAACCAACCGAACAGACAAGGCAACCAAGCAAACAAGCAAGCCTGCCAACCCACCAACCCACCAACCCAAAACGAGTGTATTTTGCTAAACAAAAAAATGTGAAATACAGCATGTTGGCCCGGAGAGTGAACACAAAAGAAGCCCTCGACCCTGCCTTTGCTTCTTGGGCTGAGCGTTTTGACTGGCACTGTGCACTAGTTCGTCGGTTTCCATTCAGCCACAGGTTTGATTGTGACACTATAGTGGGCCAGTGTTCAGAGAAATACAGTCAAACGCGCACGCCTCACAGTCTTTGTCGATCCTCCTTGGGGTACCTTCCGATTTTTTGTTCTTTTTTAACTAACCATTTACTTTGCTGGGGCAACTTCGTTTTTTGACACAGGGGGCAAACAAACGGGGTGATAGGCGAGTCCAACCTTGTCGCTGGAGTCGAATCTTCCCCGGTCACCCGAGGTATCACGTTGCTGGAAGCCGTGAACTACATCGAGCACTACGGCCTGCAGCGGCGCAAGCTGCCGGCATCTCGGTGCGTACTGGTCGAACACGCCGGGTTCGTGTTCGTGTCATGCGTAGCTTCAACGAACCCAACCACAAGTTCCCCTAAGGGAAACCATGTGTGGACGGGGGGCCAGTGAATGGGGATTGTGTGTCTGTGTTGGGTTGGTCGCAAAGCAAAGATACCCAAAAAATGGGGTGTTTCTGGCTTAGTTTTTTCCAGCAGCCCAGCAAGGCAAGCATGAAAGGTTTGGTTAAAAACAACCATCAGAACCAAATATGAACCCATCAGCAAGCTCCGTGGCCCTTTGCCGAACAAGCCGGATTGGACTGGAGTGGTTCAAAGGCAATCCTGGAAGTCTAACCGCGGTTGTGCTGTCTCCTTTGTGTTTTTTTGGTGCCAACCCATGAGAGGGTCCTGGGTGTTAAAAAGCAGCTTTTGGCTGTGAGTTGACGTGAATTGTCCAAGTTGGTGTTGCTATCTATCACACACCAGAGAGTTCCTCATGCTTCCTGATAGTGGCAGAAGCGGCAATCTCTTTCAAGCCGACCGTCGCAATTTTGCGAGGCAGATGCCACTGACGCCAGAGGCATACGTTCGTCGTTTGTTTTCGAAGCCCCATGTGGTGTGACAAGAGGACAGCAGCCTAGTCCCTGGTTTTCTGTTTGTGTCACGTTTGATATTGCAAGACAGGCTTTCCGTTTGGTCTTCTCAATGGGGCCCCAGCCTCAACCCTTGACCCACTGCACCTGTATTCACTCGCTGAAAAATCGGGCGATCCGTCCTGAAGCAAAGGCAGGAGGGGAAGTAATTTCACCCTTGACCCACCGGCGCACCTTTCCTAGGTCCCGCAGTAGTGGCCTTTCTCGCCGTTTTTTGGTTGGGAGGGCTCCCCTACTAAACTAGACTACAGAAAAAGGTTGGTACCAACTTATTCTAACCTCTCCACTGGAGGACCTTTCGTACCGGATACGAGGACGGGAAGTATGAGAGGGTAACGCCGCGGCACAGCTGGAACAGCGCCCACCAGCTCTCCAACTTGATCCTCTTCAAGCTTCAACGCCATAGCGTGCCACAGCGAGACATAAGGCTGTGGCTCAAGAAATCGGTACCAAAATAGAACCCTGGCAAATGGAAACATGGACTAAAACCTGCGTAACCCCTGGTGGTTCAATTTTGCCCCATACCTACATAACTCTTGAAATGCTGTGGATGGTTGCAAAACAGAAACCATGGTTGAAACCAAATTGTTGGTTGATTTTGTTCAGGGGAATCGAATCATTCCAGGGTTTCTGAACGGTGGTGCAGGATTTCATCCATCCACAGTAGGGATCCGGATCCGTATCGATGCTTGATTTTTGCTGGTGCAATAGGTAGGGAATGAGGGAATGAACCCGGGGGTGCCCTTAAAGGAAACCACCAGTTGGTTGGTAGAGTTCATTCCCTCATTCCCTGAGCACCAGCAAGGGATTCCTTTATGTTTCCTTAAGGGTTCCTTGAGATTCTAACAGAAAGGGGCTCCAGGATTTCGAGAAGCTTCAAGTTTGAACGTGGCTTAGCGGGAACCACCCCGCAGTTGACCCTTGATGAGTGGAGTGTGTCGCATGTTGGAGGGAATCCTTTGCTCTGGGAACACTTCGATTCATGAACTAAGTGGTTTGTTCATTTGTGGTCAACGTCAATTTTCAGGAACCGGGCTTGGCGCTCGCGACAGTTTGTTTGATACGCACTAGTCGAGAGATCCGTTGCTTTGTCGGACTCCCCTTGGGTCAATTTGCTTACCGGGGTCATTCAGGATTTCATGGTTGTCGTTGGGAAACATTTTACAGTTTTGCTTATTGTGGTTTAGTGGGAGATCCCCACTTAACTGCTAAAAATATTTTGTTTGCTCCCCTTCCAACGTCAATCAAGATTGATTGGAATCAGAAAGCAAGGCCAAGCACAAGCAGAAGCTGCGAGGTGCTCCAGCCATTGCCATTGCTTACCCATGGAGGTCCCTTGCTTGTGGATTCAGACCAGCTTCGTGAATTGCAGCAAAATATGGGGGTGGGTCAAAATTAACCAGGGCGCGCAGGTTTTAGTCCATGCTTCCATTTACCAGGGTTGCATTCTGGGTGGCTATTTTTGACCCACACCCATATACATGCTCACTGCTCGGAACATATTCAAATAGCATACCAACAAAGCATGGCGAGCGCCAAATTGGAGCCCCCACTTTGGTAGCGACGTGTGGCAATTTCCGGCAGACAGCGCCCGAACTTGTCTTGAAGAGGGGAAGAGCCCGGGGTCACAAATTGGTTTTTGACGCATATCTCCAGCCCTTGACCACTCTTTGGTTTACAGTACAGTAGCGCATGGGCGTTGTTTTTTTTTTTGGTTGTTTTTTTTCTTTTCTTTTTTTCCGGGGACCCACAAAATGGTGGTTTTGCATTGATTTCCCTTGAAAACCACATCAGAAAGGGTACCTTCAATATAGACACGCCCAGGTTCGACTGTTCTTTTTGGAGGGTGAAGTCTAGGCTTAGTCCCATTTCATATGGTCATGGGACCGCAACAAGGCGCGTAGGTTCAACACCTTCCAGGGGTCTAGTAGAAGGATACGACTCAAAACCGCCTGCTTCAGAAGGGGATCCTGAAATCAGCTGGTAAAGGTGAAATTTAGAGTGGCCCAAATGTATCCTTCCAGGGACCCCTATGGAGATCCATCCTATGGAGGTTTCAGCGGGGGAAATTTGAGCCTAGGACCACCACACCTTCCCGCAGCGGCCCTTTCAACTCCTCCGCAACTTCGAAGAGCCGGGGCCCCAGTTGCCGGGACCAGCCACAGTTGCTTTTCACTGAGGGGGTCATACTGTGGATGGACGAAATCCTGCACCACTTTGAGACCATGGGAAACCATAAGTTGGTAGTTACAGGATAATCATCATTCCAGGGTTTCTTAAGTGGTGCAGGATTTTGTCCATCCACAGTAAGGTTGATTGGATGGAACTGAGGCCATGGAACTGGGGCCAAGATTCCCTGAAGGGCCTCAAGGGTTAGGGCTTAGTTAGCCTGGTAACCCATACTTCTCGCAGATGGAAATGGCCCAAGCAAGGCCAAATAAAGGCCTGTTCGGTTGGAGGTGGATGTTGGGGGGGGGGGCTGGTAGGGACTGTGCTTGATTTGGGGGCTCGCTTTTGGAGAAAACATACATTTGGGCTCCAAAACGAGCCGTCAACCTTTTGGGATTTGAAGTAGGGGTTCCCCCACTTTCAAAGGGCCCGAGAGACGGGGACCTTGGGAAGTTTGGCGGGGCATGCCGGGATGGTTTCAAAGGAAAGGAGAACAAAGAACAAGTACCGGGACGAGAACTTAAGGACGAAGGAAGAGCAGAAAACGCAAGGAAGAGCAAAACAACCAACAATACCGAGCTAAGTCTGAGACGCCCCATGTTCACCGAGCTGTATCTGAGCAGGGAATGACCTTGAGTCCCTAGGTTCATTTCCAGAACCCCTTGATTCCCTTGCTGAGAATCAGCAAGTCACAAGATTTCCTGCCAGTCCCCTTAGCTTCTGTTCAGAAATTCCCTCCCACGTGGCACCCACCAAAGTTTGGTCCCCTTTTAGAGCAAAATTGTGTTCCAAGGCTCCCCCCCTAGGTTCCCCGCAGGGTTGGGGTATGCTCAAGTGGTATGTTGGAAGCGTTCTTTGTCGTCCAATTGCATTTGCGAGCTTCAAACTTCTTGTGCTTCCCTCGGATGGGTATCTTCTAAGATTCTGTGGCTGTTTGTCTGTTTCTCTGAATTGGAATCACATGGAAAACCGATCTCACCCATTGACTACCTGGAGTTCCCATGACCCCTAGACAATGAGCATAGCCCTTGAATTTTGGGTAACGACTCCATGTTTAAAGGGTCATGAAGACTCAGGGAAGATGTTGTTTTATATGATTTCCATGATGTTCCACGAATGGAGGACAATTTATTGCCCCCCGATGTTTGTTCTTTGGACCCGAGGTTTTGCCAGTGACTGCAGCCCATCACCTTTGTGTTTCGGGTTCGGAAGCGATAGGAGCCCCCAGCTCCCCACCGGCTACTTCGGCATGGTGCTGTTACTTGGTGGGCTGGACACAGTAAGGTTCCTTTAGGATTGCCTTTAGAGAAACCTTATATCCAGGGGTGCTTGTACATCCCCCTTTTACATACCCCTTGGGCAAATGAACCAAAAGGCCTGCTGATGTTCATACCCCTCTCCCCAAAAAAGGTATACACCCCTTATAAAGTAGGTTGGAAACCACGGAAGCCAAGGGATATGAACAAGGGGTACGTACTTCCACCCTTAGATTATGACAATCCCAACCAGGGTACCCTCAAAAAAGACACCCCACATATTCTCATAATCTGACGTTTTTGTCCAATAGGATCCCAGGATGAATACAACCCTGGTAGGTTCATAGGGGGGTCCCATTGGTCCCAGTTAGGAGGGAATTTCCATGCCTCTGATCCGAGGGTAAAGCGATTGACACCCCAGGACGTAGTGTCTATACATACATATATATATATATATGTATATACATATGTATATATATATATGGTACCCCCCCCCAGTACCCAGGTGTTGTTGCATCATGTATCAAAACCATCGATATTTACAGTGTATTTTGATTGAACTCATGCATTTTCTGCAAGGCCATTTTGTGGACAAAAAAAACAAAACAAAAAGCAAAAAAAAAAAAAAAAGCCCAAAAGCCAAAAAACCAAACCTTGCCCCCACCATGGCTGGGATTCTTTGGTTTTTCGTTTTTTTTTTTTTTGTTTTTTTTTTTTTTTTAAATATATTTTTTAGGCCAGGGAAATGTTGCGCAACAAATTCCAAATGTCGCGCAACATTTGCGGAGCATGATGAGAGGATATGTGAACCTTTGCGAAAGAAGGCATGTTCTGGGTGAGAGGATATGTGAATTTTCTGTAGAGAAGAGTTATTGAAAAAACATGTTTTGTGTGAGATGATATGTGAGTCTTTGTGAAAGAGTCAGGGTTACAGTGATTCATAAAAGTACAGCAAAAGACAGTAAATATCATGTAAAACCACCATTTATGTAACACAAACTGTCCCAGCCATAGCCTGGTTTTATTCTACACAGGGTTCACTTTCCTTGGCAACTCTTTCACTTATGCTGCCTTTGTTTCATTGAAAGAAGACATGTAAAAAGACATGTGTTGGGTGAGAGGATGTGTGAATTTTCCGTGGACGAGTCTTTGAAACAAGGCATGGTTTGTGTGGGAAGATATGTGAATGATTTGTGGAAGAGCCTTGGAAAGAAGGCATGGTTTGTGTGGGAAGCTATGTGAATTGAATTTTGTGTGGAAGAGCCATTGAAAAAGGGCATGGGTTTGGTGAGAGGATATGTGATTCCTTGTGAAAGAAGGCATGCAAAAAGACATGGTTTGGGTGAGAGGATGAAAGAATTGTCTGCAGAGAAGAGTTATTGAAAAGACATGCTTTGTGTGAGATTATATGTGAATATTCGGTGGAAGAGTCTTTGAAAGAAGGCATGGTTTGTGTGGGAAGATATGTGAGTTTTCTGTGCAAGAGCCTTTTAAAAAAGGCATGTTTTGGCGAGAGGATATGTGAACCTTTGTGAAAGAAGACATGTTCTGCGTGAGGGGATATGTGAATTTTCTGTAGAAAAGAGTTATTGAAAAGACATGTTTTGTGTGAGATGATATGTGAGTCTTTGTGGAAGAGTCAGGGTTACAGTAGCCGGGTTTTATTCTACACAGGGTTCACTTTCCTTGGCAACTCTTTCACATATGCTGACTTTGTTTCATTGAAAGAAGACATGTAAAAAGACATGTGTTGGGTGCAAGGATGTGTGAAATTTATGTAGAAGAGTCTTTGAAAGAAGGCATGGTTTGTGTGGGGAGATATGTGAATTATCTGTGGAAGAGCCTTTGAAACAAGGCATGTTTTGGTGAGATGATATATGAACCTTTGTGATCGAAGGCATGTAAAAAAATGTTTTGGGTGAGAGGATGAATGAATTTTCTGTAGAGAAGAGTTATTGAAAAGACATGCTTTGCGTGAGATGACATGTGAATATTCTGTGGAAGGGTCTTTGAAAGAAGGGGTTTGTGTGGGAATATATGTGAATTTTCTGTGGAAGAGCCTTTGGAAAAAGGGCATGTTTTGGCGAGAGGATATGTGAACCTTTGTGAAAGAAGGCATGTTCTGGGTGAGAGGATATGTGAATTTTCTGTAGAGAAGAGTTATTCAAAAAGACATGTTTTGTGTGAGATAATATGTGAGTCTTTGTGGAAGAGTCAGGGTTACAGTGATTCATAAAAGTACAGCAAAAGACAGTAAATATCATGTAAACCCACCATTTATGTAACACAAACTGTCCCAGCCATAGCCGGGTTTTATTCTACACAGGGTTCACTTTCCTTGGCAACTCTTTCACATATGCTGCCTTTGTTTCATTGAAAGAAGACATGTAAAAAGACATGTGTTGGGTGAAAGGATGTGTGAATTTTCTGTGGAAGAGTCTTCGAAACAAGGCATGGTTTGTGGTGGAAGATATGTGAATTATCTGTGGAAGAGCCTTTGAAAGATGGGAAGATATGTGAATTGAATTTTGTGTGGAAGAGCCATTGAAAAAGGGCATGGGTCACGTCCAAGGCGTCTTTCTTCAATGAGGCAAACCTCCTTCCTCTGGTCTCCCAGTGTGCAAATCTGAGCTGTTCTTCCTGCCTGCATCCGCGGTCAAAGCACATCAACCTGGGTACCTGGGGGGGGGGGTAGCATATATATACAGATATGTATATGTATACATATGTATTTATATATATATATGTATATACATAGTTCCCGTTTTTTTGTTGAGGTTTGTTTGCTTCTTTAGAAACCCGGAAATGCAATAGAGCAGCAGAAGAGACTGCGACTGGCACATGCCCCCAATAGACAAGACGGCAATTTACCACAAATCCCACCAACACCGCGGAGACTGCACTCCTGCGACCCCTTTCCAGAGTGCACCAGATCTGCCCCCTGACGTCCGTTTTCCAGTCTTGTTTGCAGACCTAAATCGTGGTCCTTGTTGCTGGGTCAACGTCAGAAACTGGTTGGTGGTTTTCAGCTACTAACTGGGGGGTGACTTTGATAGTGGTGAAACAATTGGGCCAGCAAGTGCTGGACTCCTGGCGGATTATGGCGATGGTGTTTGTTCATGCGGCGCGTTGACGGATTTGGGGTCGAGGGTATGGTAAATTTGCGGCTTGGGGCATGAGCGGACAAGCTAAAATTCATCAAAAAGATCAGAGGCCAGGGCCATATTTTTCACCATGCGCTATGCCGGGACTGAATAATTTGACTGCGGCTGGTTTTAAAGGGACACCAAAATAAAAACCACCAGAAACATACATATAAATATATATATATATATATGTTCTTTGGGTCCTTAGGAAATGACGCCCCCTACTTGTGGCTTGGGATGAGCAGACACACGACGCTTGCCCGGCCCACCACGACTCTTGCCCAGCCTGTCAGGTTACAACACAGCTTCCCCTGACTGAAAATCAGCGGACTGCCGACTTGAGACTCCTGCTCTTTTTCGTGGCAGCTGCACGAATGTGTTGGATACAAGACGCAACTTCCATTTGCTGAAATGAATATGTTTTTCCCTGTTGGTGTTAAAGGGAATCTATCACTATTGTTTTTTTCTCCCAGGGGCTTAAGCAAATGACTTCCTGTGGACCTGAAAGACACCTGTCAATCCTTCCCGGCAAGGCGCAATCGCTAGGGCTTAACCAGGGTCCACTGACAATCCGCGTCGTATTGCCCTTCCCATTTCGAGGAAAACAACCCACTTGCCAACGGGGTTTGTATACCACTCGTACCCGAAAATCCAAGTGAGCCACAATCAAAACCTGGGTAGGTGGAGGTTAGTAAGGGAGACTCCCAGCCATAAATAGCTGCGGCCGCCTTCTTAATTCTTTACATGGTTCTGGGAAGAGCATTTTAATACCGGGTTTTTATTGTGACTCAAGTATGTCCAAGTACAACTCCCAAATCCTCGGGCAGCGACCCTCTGTGTGGAGTTCTCAGGTTGGCATTCTTCCCACCGGCCTTCTTCTGGATCATGGATCCGCTGGTGGATGCTCACAACAAGAATGCCGATGAAGACGAGACGCCCCTCGGCGAGAAATGAGCCCACCAGGTTTCACCATGGATTTTCTCACCAGCCAGGGTTGCTACTGTGTTTGGGGAACCCGGGTTTGTGAAGCCCTGAGGGACCTCTAACATTACAATAGGTAGCAGCATGCGGGTGTGTCTCTGTTTTTGGGGACCCCCCCAAAAAAGCCAGACTAATGTATAATACTGGTGGTTTTCTTTTTTGGTTTCCCTTTGAAACCACCAAAAAGGATGTACCCTCAATAAACAAATGCCCATTTTAGGAGGCCGCGCATCAAAGGACAAGATCTTGAAGCTAGCGTAACCTGGGATTGCTAGCCTGGCAATAGCAGTTGCAGTTGCAGTGCGCATTGCTGAGTCAAGGTTGGAATGTCACAGGGTCATGGTTTGGACTGTTTAATGTATGTTGGCTAAGCCTCCCTGTACTTGCGCTGTTTCCGAGCAGCTTCTCCGGTTGAGCATCCAGTTCCTCGCCCAAAATCTAATTTTGGCGAGCTCACCTAGAAGTAAAAACCCGGTCGCCAGAATGACAAGGTCCCCCAGTAGTGCCCATTTACCCTTTTTTTTGGGGGGAAGTTCTACTAAAATAGGCTGCAGAAAAAAAACATCGGGCACCCTGACCTTCTGGTTCCTTTTGGTTTTCCTGATTGGATCCATTTTTAGTGGCTCCAAAAGGTCAACCTTTTGCTTGTGGGTCCGAAAAACTAGGTCCTCCAGCTAGGTGCCCTTTTACCAAATCTTTTTTGGGGGAGGGTTCGCCTATTAAAATAGACTACAGAAAAAAAGGGTACCCTTATTCTAACCTCTCTACTGGGGGACCTAGTTTAGGCAACTGAGCAAACTGCAAAGCCTTCAGGGGTGTTGCGCTACTCAGTGGGGTGTTTCACATCGAAAAACTGGATGGTGCGCTCCCGCAGGGCAGCCGATGTCCTGTTGCAGGGGCGCTTGTGGCTTTGCAATGCGCATGCAAAGGCTATCCTTAATCATTACCTTCGGGTACGCAAGAGTTTTTGTTTGTAGTGGCTTCCCTTACATATACATATATATATATATATATATGTATACGCATTATATATACACATGATAAGGATTATGGAAAATCGGATTGGCCAACACTGCATTTTGAACAGCCCAGTTGCAGAATCACTCAAGAGAGCCTGAACCATGCGAGCCCAGACATTTTTTTCTGGGCCTGCGGCCTCTAGCCGGCTACGCCTCTTTGAAGTTATACCATGTCATGTGATTTTCTGTATGAGAAACGTATCCTGTGCTATGATATGGCTGGTTAGGTTATGCCTGTTGCCCACCCCAATCCCAAGCTTTCTGGGCCCTAGCCAGGACCCAAACCAGAAGGCTCACATGGGGTCGCGCGCGCGCGCGCGCCAGAGGCCGCAGAAACAGCAGCCCAAAAAGAACAGCCCGCAAGCTAGCCCGGAAACGCAAAAGCAACAAAACATTGTAAATAGCAGCGTTTTGTGGCTGGAGTCGCACGCGCGCGCGCGGGCCAAAAGGCCCGAAAACCAACGCGAAAAAAGCAAGGACCGCGCAGCACGCGAGCCAGCCACAGCAAAAGCAAAACGGACAGAACAACAGCCCACCGCTCAGCACAGCAGTTTTTGACGGTATCTACAGCGTTTTGTAGAGCGAGGACCCAGCATCGCAGGCATGCCCGGCAGCGCTTGGCGCCAAAATGCGCGAAAATGAGCCTCGCTTATATCCCTCCGATACCTTCTAAAAAACAGTGCTTTTTGGGTTGAGAGGCTTTTTGGAAGGAAGTCTGGATGATGCAGACCAAGCCCCGCTGAAGCATCGCCCAGGGCCAACCCCACACCCTGATGATGTCGGCCACATGGCCTAAACCCTGCATATACGCGATGTTTGGCGAGGGTTTCCCACAAGCAAGCAAAACCGCAAGCCCGAGCTGGTGATGCAGAGGTGCCGGATTTAGGCAGCGCATCACGACCAAGTGGCGAGGGTCGGCGGCACCAGGGTGCACCCCCTATAGCTAAAGCTAGCAGGCTAATTGCCTAGCGGCGACATGCTACCCCAAGGAGGCGTAGCCGGATTAACCAGGCTCCCGCCTGCTGCCGCCGACCCTCGGCGCAGTAAGGGAAAAGTCGTAAGGACCGGTCCTGAAACACGTCTGCAAACCCAGGGACCACTTATAAGATCCTCTACGACCACAAACAAGGACCGGTTTTGGCTGACTACAAGTAATCGGAAGCAGCAGAACCATCACTCAAGAGAGCCTGAACCATGCGAGCCCAGACATTATTCTTATAGGTATTCCCCAAAATGGATGGTTGTCCTTTTGGCTCCCCTCGTCAAAACCACCACAAAAAGGTGCCCTCAAAAAGGACAGACCCAGTTGGTTGTGCCTGTTTTTGTGCCTTGAGATTGATTGAAATGGAAACCAAAGGGCCGACCCCCCACATTAGAGAGACCACCCTCAAAAAAATTGGACACGCAACAATCTCCAACATGACTTTGATAAGTGTCCTTTTGGCTCCCCACTAAAAACCACCCAAAAACGGCGCCCTCAAAAAACAAATGGACAGACCCGGATCTCTACAAAGCCGAGGCGCGTGGTCCAGGCGTCCGCGGAGAAGCGCTTTGGGCGCTGGGCTTTGCTGGTGCTGGCGGCCAGCTTGCTCGCGCAGAAGAGGCGACTCTCGCATCGAAGTTTGGGTGGGACCTTTGTTGGTGGTTTGGACTGGTGGGATGTTAGGACTTGGATTTGGATGTTCGAACTTTAGGACTTTTGAATTGGTTGGTGGTTTGGATTTGGATTTGAAGCCCTTGTAAGGGTAAAAGGGGAAACCAAACCACCGACTCGGCTCCAAACCACCGAGACTTTGGTGCATTTTGACAAGGGATGTTAGGACTTTAACTTAATAGTTGTTTTTTTGGGCATTAAACCACCAAAGGTTAAACTTTTAGCAGGGGAGCAGATTTCGCAACCGAGGAACGTGTAGATCCCTCCCGGTTTTTGCTGGACATGCTTTTTGGGATCCCAAAGAGCTTCGCAGGACGCTTCTGAGGGGGGCCTGAAAAGGAAGTTGAGTGAATCACATGTTTTTCTGGCCAATCCACTCGTTCTGGATTGTCAGCAAGGGGTAGGGAAACGGAAGCCCATGAATGTTTGGCTTTTTGTGGATCTGGATGGTTTGGCTCTCTCGGATGAAAGCTTTGGGGTCTCGGATTCTGGAGTTGCTCGGAGCGGATGCTGGCTCAGGTTCTCAGGTTCCGGAAAACCACGCAGTCTCAGGTTTCAAAATTGAACGCTTTGAGGATGTATGCATTTGAAGAAAATCTTGTTGATGAAGGGAGTCTTGTTGATTCAGCGCATCAGGGTCGTGTCCAAGTGGACACGATCCTTTTCCTGGGACGCAGGGGCACCAAACAGGGGGAGCAGGTCGAACAATTTTCTCCGTTTGACACCACATGATTCATGAACTCTGCACAAGCGAGCTATTCCCCCATTTTTTTCGGGGTTTGTTGCTTCCCCCTGATCCCTGCACGTACTGGTATTCCGCTGTGGGACCTGCAAACAGCCGAGCAGAGCCTCAGAGCACTTGGCCACTTGCACGTTTCTTTGAAGAGTGCACCTTAAAAAAAACCGAACAAAGGGTGTCCTTTGCGTTTCCCTTCAAACTACCCTTCAAACTACCCTTCAAACAAAAGGCAAAACAGCAAATCATATGTTTGTGCCCCTTCAAATCCCCCTCGGGGGGTGTCTCAAAATGAGAACCCCAACAAATGGACACAAATGGTTAGTTTCCGTTTGGTTTTCGGTTGGTTTCCTTTCAGCCCACCCCCAACATAGGCGGCCAACCAATTAGCCGACAATTAGTTTTGAAACGATGCGAGAGAACAAGACACAACAAAGTAGCTTGATTGGCGCACAGGAGTGGTGTTGCAGTTGTTGAGCTACAAGTGCTTTTGCGCTGATCCTCTGCAACACGAGATGGTCCCCCCCGCCCAAATTGGCTACGATTTTGTTGAAAACGAGTTCAAATCACGACCGGCTTTGCGCTAGACAAGTAATATCGGCTGCTCACGTATCCTAGTATCCGTTGCGTTTCCCTTTTTTGCATTCCCCAGGCAAAAAGCGTCTTTTGTTTTTTCTTTTATCCATGAAAGCCGCTGTATCCCGCGCAGTGTGCTGGGCTGAGCGGCGGCTCGCTGGCGGACGAGACCCAAGCGGGAAGGCCAGGTTTGGTTTGACTCCAAATCGGTGTCTCTTTTTCGGGGGGTTCCCTTTGTTGGGGGGTTCTTTTACTGGGAAGCCAAAGGGAAACAAACCATCTTCGCCAAAGACCCACCCAAATGAGGGGACCTCCAAAAAGGTGGGTTTGCTGTTGCCGGAAGTGGACAAGGAAAGCCTGGCTGGTTTCGGGCCTGGGGTTGGGGCTTTCATTTGGCCTTTAGAGTCATTGCTGTCGCCCTTATGGCACAAAGAAACGCTGGACTAGTTTTGGCTCTCTGGATCAACCCAACTTGGGCAAAAAGGTCTTTTTGCTTGCTCCATATTTACAATCTAGTTGCCAGTCACAGCCGCATTTTCTTCCATTTGCTCAAGAATATTTTATATTTCCCTTGTTGGTTTTAAGAGGAGTTTATTACTACTGGACATATTTGCTCATTTTGTCCGAGGGTCTTCACCACATGGAAGTTTTCGGGAGTCCGTTCGAGCATGGCGCCAGATTTCGGAGTGGGAGGTTCCAGTGGTCCAGGCCGGGTCGACCAAAGGGAATGGCGAAACCGAGATCTATGGGCTCCTTAAAAGAGCTCCATTTCGCAACCGTTTGAAACATGTGGCTTTTTCAACGCCAAAATCAAAGGGGAAGCCGCCATTTACAAGTTGCAATGTTCAGGTGTACAATGTAAGGATGCCTGATGAAGGTGAGCCATCCTTCTTTTCGTTTCAGGGGTTCGCTGGGTCACCTAGCTCAGGGGAGTGGAGCTAGGAAACCCAAAGGCACAGATCCCTTTAATCCGGCGGATGCGAAGCTTTTTTTGCCAGCTTTCTGGTCTGCCACATGCACGACCTGCGTCCTCCCCTGAGAAAGGAGAACACATTTCGCTTTCCCTCTCTTTGTCTTTCTCTCTCTCTCTCTCTATCTCTCTCTCTCACTCTCTTTCTCTCTCACTCTCTCTCTCTCTCTCTCTTTGTCGACCTCTCTTATCACTTTCATGAGCGTTATGCTTATTATTATCATTCTATAATTCTATAACTAAACTATGTTGTATACTATTCCGTAATATGATTACGTGAAATATGCGCACTACAGGAATGAGTGAATACATAGACAGGTTGGGTTGGGGCTGCGGGCGGGATCCTTCTGCGTTGCCATTGTTCTCGACCAGACCCTGGTGACATGGTGCCCTTGAAAGGCAGAACAAAAGGAGGTGGAATTCAGCAATAGGTGTCTGATTGCGGCGGTTGCCAGGGTTGGCCCCACTGTTCTACACATGGGTGTTTCTCTTTTTGAAGCCCCCCCCCCCTAAAAAAAAGGTTGTCCTTCTGGTGTCCCTTTTCAAAGCTGCAGAAAAAGGGCTATCCTCAAAAAAGGACACCACACCCGCCAGGAATCCTAGTTCCAGCTGATCCGGGTTTGTCTTTTGACCCTTGCACTTGGGGTCCCTTCGTTGCAGCCCCTTTGAGGCGTACGTTGAAACACAAAAAGAAGACAACTGGTCAAAAGGCAGATTCCGGTCAGCTCTCTGAGCGCGAGGCGCGTTGCGAGTTGTTTCGGCCCGACAGGCTTGTTTAAGCGGATACGCCATATGCTAGCCCGGGTTCCACCCTATCAAGCAGCCACGAGGGAAATAGGGAAATCTTGGTTTGTGGATTCACAAAGCAGGGTTGGGTCCGCAAAATGCATGGGTGTCGAAGAGCTTGAGCTTCCCTCTACGAATACTGAGCAGGGTGGAGTTGAAAGGGAGGGAGCCAACATACGCAAGAAATTGGAAATCGTTTCAGTTCCATTTGCTTTTGGCAAGCTGGAGTTGCTCTTGGCTGTGGAAACAAATCCGCCGCACATCATTCTTGGGCAGTTGCCCAGCAACGCCTTCTGCCATTCTGGGCACAGCCGAGTGTGAAGCAACTCGCGCCTTTCGCAGTTAGCAGGTGCTAGAATTCACGCTCAGCGTGCGGAAGGACATGCATGCGGCGTGGAAACCCTCTCCGCAAGGAGTGTCCATGTCACTCAAACTGACTCAACCCATGACTACAATTTGTCGTTGCAGAGTGACTCGAGTGAGTCTTCCTTTTCCTGGCAGTGATTTCCATGCGGGATTGACACTTGTGTTGTCCAGGGGCGCAGATCGATCAATCACCAACTTTGTGTGAACTGGTAATGTACGAAACATGCTGTGCATCAAAAACAACGGAGTTACGTAGCTTCGTGGCCCGAAATAGCTTTACTTTGATATGCTGCGGAGACAAGTGACACCTGCTCATAGTCTCTGTTGGTGGATGATTTCTGCCCATCATATCATCCAATTTGTGTATACACAATATCTCTCTCTCTCTCTCTCTCTTCTCTCTCGCCCTCTCTCTATCTATATTGCCACACACAGACATTCACGTGTCTGATTTTCGGCAAGCTCCAGCAGGAATAAAACAAGCTCCTCCAGGACAGTTCCAAACCTTGGATGCCTTGTGCAAGCATCGCAAGTTGTCGTACCTCTTGCATGCTATTTGCCAGGTCGGGACCCAATGCCTATGTCATTCTCAATACTTGGCATGTGCGAACTTTGCATTTCTATGTCGAGTTCTGGAAGCAACCTGACAGGCAGGCGGCGTTTCACCGCTTCTTTTTCGCGCAGGATCTTGTTTCAGCGCTCAGTGCCACCATTGGACAGGACAAAGGAAACCAGGGGCGCACAAAAGGAAGACACAGGCCTCCAGAAATCCGGTCAGACTTTTGATGGGCTCAGGGCCCAAGTGCCAACGGGTGGGAAGTCTTCGAATGCCACAGCCGTCTTGCGAACGTCTGATGCATGAGCATGAGCCCCTTCCGCATGTTGCATTTGAAGCTATGCTAGCGGGTCCTCCGAGAAGCAGGGAGCAGGCGGAAGTTGGAAGTGCGTGAGGGCCTGACTTAGTTGGGGTAGACCTTATATGCCAAATCTATTGTTTGAGGGGTACGCGCCATAGCTGCCGGGAAAGTTCTCATAATACCTCGCTACATACGCTGTGTATCCCTATGCATGTAACATTTATATAAGACCTGAATACTTCTCGTTGTATACGTTCCCCGATGCATACCCAGACTCAGTGATTTCCCAAAGGAACGTTGTAGCGTGTGCTATTACTGGACATACAGGTGCAGAGTCAACTTGCGGAGAGCTTGCCCTTCAGAAGAGGAACAGTTGGAACAGGTAGCAGTGAGGGGACGGAAGAATCCTCTTTCTGTGCTCCACGTTTCATACCTCATTACACAGTTAGCCGTCACAAAAAAACAACTTTTTGCCAGGGCTTACGATGCTGAGGTCCACTTTGCATACTGCACTTGCACACGCTTGCGACTCTCCGAGCGCTGTTATTTTTGCCGGACGCATACCTCTGCAATTAGCAATGAGATTATTGTTGCATCGCGTTTTTACATACCCTCAATCAAATCATGCCCCTACATCAACCTTTCCAAGCATGTTAGAGAACCAGAAGTGAATGGGCGGAGGCTGCTCACATGGTGCTCCGCTTCTCGTGGGGCCCGGGATATCATGACAGGAGGTGTAGAGGTGTAGCATAGACGCCTTAGACGTCAGCTTTGGCCCGTCTGCTCCGATCCTTGGGTTCTGTTATGTGTTTCTTTGCGCAGAAAACCTACCCGTGATGTGTGCAGAGCTTTGTTGCAGCTACGCCGCGTGAAGCCGCATCGACTGGGCAGGCGGGCAAGGGCGGCGCATGGCTGTTTAATATAAGGCGCGCCGAGCATCAATTACGTCAAGACAGGGTTGTGGGATCGAGGGGGTCTATCCCCACTTCTGTGATACAAGGGAATCCCCTCTTTACCTGGGGGTTGCCCTTGTTGTATCACAGAAGTGGTCATTTCCCACGTCCCTGCGTCAAGAGCACAAGGTGAAGACACGCAAGCTCGACCAGTGGCAATGCCCTTCACCCGTGCTTTTGGCATGCGGCCGCGCCGGGGCTCATATTTCAAGGGGGCTCGCCGACAAAAAGCGCATGTGAAGATCTTGTCTGACTCTTGGGAGCATCTCTCTAGCCCCGGAAAGGCGTTTGCATTTCTGTTGATCTGTGCTTCTGCTCTTGGAAAAGAAGGTTCCTTCCAAATGATGCTTGTGTGTTTATGGTGCAGACCCGCCGCACCCAAGAGCGCTGCATAAAAGTGACCCCAACAGTTTCGGCAAACCGTGGGGTTTGTGTGTGATGCGCTTTCGCAGCCCTTTTGTATGTTGAAAGATGGCCAAATTCAGTTGGGGTCCTGTGGTTTCCCTCAAATTTTCCCAGAAAATTGTGGGATCAGCCCTGAGGAAGCGCATTGCCTACAATTCAACCTCATAAGATATCTTGTAGTGGGTAGTGTTCCCCTTGTAGTTGCTTCCCTTGACAATAAGAAACCTTTTTTTTTAATAAATATTTGTAGAGGTCGCTGGCTTTGTCACTCAAGTCTCGAGGAAATCACTTCCAGCGAGACGCTTTGCACGAGCTTTGGGTTGGCGAGAGATGATTATTCATGGTGCCATGTTGCAGTAACCACGGGCTTTTGCCCAGAGGTTCGACCTCTTGGGAAGTCAGCAACCCTCGGCACTTTCGTGTTGGTGCAGAATACGTTTGCAAGAAACACCCTGTGTAGCTTCCCGGAAATTATCCCGTATCCCAAGCTTTTGCCAACTGGATGGAGACGTGGCCGCCTTTGGGCCAGGGGGTTCAATCGGGACTTTCCTTGGCACTTTTTGCAACATGGGCGCCTCGAGTTGCTTTGCCGTCGAGTAACTTCTTCGGTCAAGCTCCATAGCGGGTCCCAGTACGGATATGGGGGTTGATCAAAAGGTCCTTGCAAGGAGTTATGTATTCGGTGACCATTCATCTTGGCGTAAATTCCTCCGCGAAAGATCGGCGATGGAGTTCGCGAAAGAAACTTATTTTTTCCGCGAAAGATTCCGCGTTGGATTCTTGGAGGCATGCCTGTGCACTTCATATTTGCAGACCCCGCTCCCTTGTAGATAGGGAGATACGCAGCACCTACACTTGCAGTATTGATTTCCTGCCTGTGTTGGGAATGGTGCAAATCAATAACGTTGGCTGGGCTATTTTGGAGCAAGTTTCGCGAAAGATCCGCGAAAGACCGGCGAAAGGCCAGGGAGCTTGTTGCAAGGTTCCGCGCATCGCCGGCAAGCGCAAGTGGCAAGGGCGAATGACGGTGACTGCTCGCACTTAGCACTACGTACTGCACGCAAGTGAACTGCGGCCACCGTGTTTGCAAGCATAACTGCAGCAGTCACAATGGCTCCAGAGCGCACGCTGCA
>CAUJNA010000502.1:698215-700715 GCA_963377175.1 Effrenium voratum | reverse complement strand
GAAAAGATTGAACAAATCCCCCCCCCGTCTCAGGCTCGATTCCTCCTTGGTCCACCCCTCCCCCGGGCAGTGGCTCAGTGTTTCAGCAGTCTCGGTTTGCCCGTTTTGGACTTGGTGCTACGAACTTTACATGTTCCACCGATTCAGCTTGTTCATTTGAGATCTCAGTCTTCTCAGTAAACCACCTCGCAAGAATCTTTGCACACGCAGCATGCAGAACCCAGAGGTGCTTTAAGACAGCTTCTGACGCCTCTCGTTGTTTTCATTTGTCAACGTTTGCCACGCCACCATGTGCGTTTGCGTGTCGCATCCTACGAGTCTTGCCGGGCCTCTCGTTGTACACAAGCTACCTATGAATCCACTCTGTCACCGACCCATCTCATGCAACAACTGCTAGCTTTCGTTCACCCGCTCCTCAAGTAAGATAACTACTCAATTGGATTTGTTTGTTTCTCGCTTTCAATGGAACAGATCACTAGATTGCATAATATGAGACTGAATATGGACTGGAACCACGTGTTGTTGGTCCGGGGCGAAGCGGGGTAGTTTGTTGATTCCTTGGTTCTGCTTAAACAAGTTTAGTCTTGACATTCATGCGGATTAAAAACCATTCTTGCGCCGCTGATGGTTCCCGGATCTCTGTTGCGCTGCCTTCCAAAGGGGCAGTGGTTCAAAAACACGTCGCTTGAGGCAGTCCTTGCGGGGGGTCGCTCTGAGCGTCACGGCCAGGTTGGCTCCACTCATCCGATATGCGCGGGCCGGCATGAGTTTTGCGGCCGTGTGTTCTTTGAGGTAAACAGATGGAGCACCCCGGAGAAACTTATTCCGACAAACACACAACCTAAACGCGAGTTAGGGGAAAATAGCATGTTTGTTTTCAGGACTGGGTTCCTAAGGTTTCCTTGGCACTACATTTGTGTCCGGCCAGTTTTTTGGCATCCTGAGGTGTCACTTTTTGGGCTTGGGCGGTGAGTACTATAATTGATAAGGAATTGCAAACAATCCTTCACTGGGAGAGCTAAACCCCTGGCATCAAAACTTAGAGTCCTCCTGGAAGCGCCCTTTGAAGGAAGATGCCCAAAACCGAACCGTGGAACCCGCAGGGATATCAGTTGGCAAGCCGCTGCGTTGAACGAAATTCCTTGGAAAATGCTGGGAGCTGCAAGTTTCCGCCGCTGCGTTGGCTTGGATTCCTCCAGAAAATGGTGGGAACTGCAAGTTTCCGCGAATCTTATAAACTTGATCTCCCTTTCCGCTTGGCCATGGCAGCGAGAGCTGGCTTCCGGACGCATCCGGTTTGTTCTGTAGCGCAGGGACTTTGCCAGCCTGGCCGCGACAGGCTCTCAGTGTTTCGGACAAGCTCCTTCAACTGGGGGTCGATCAAAGGTCAGAAAAACATGGGATGACCATGAAGAAAGCCTCTAGACAGATGATATTCCTCATGGGAAAAGTTACGCATGGTCATGTGCCCAACTGTTCAATCCGCGTCGACCCGCTTTGAAGATGTGCCCCGAGAAGGCGAAGCGTGTTCCGACCTCGAGCAAATTTTCTCTGAGCGTTTGACAGGGAAACAAGCGCTCATGTTGGAAGTCCAAATTCCTGTTTTGGACATCCCACATGTTTTATGCTTTCGCATGCCACCTGTGTGGGGCTTGCTACCCAAGAAGTGTCCACAAGTGACATTCCTCAGAGTATTAGGGCTGGTGTTCAAGTACAGTCATTTGAGGTTGCTGGAAGGTAGAATGCAGGACTGGTCCCAAATTCGGACTTGTCCTCTTTGAGTTGAACAACCCTCGTTTGCCCAAAGTTGGGTCGGACCCTACACCAAAACCCCAACCAAAGGTTAGGTCCAAGGCCCAATAATTAAGGGCAAATCAGTCCAAACAAGGCCATCCAGATAATGTTGACCCCAGATGAATCAAGCCCAGTGTATTAATGTGGGGGTGTTCCCCTCCAAAAGTGATGAATTTCCGGGACACCCCCTATGAATAAACTGGGGTTATTCATCCGGGTCAGCATCGAGGCCAGTTCATGCAACAAATCTTTGGGTAGGTTCTGTGGCGCCAGGTTTTCCTGCAGCGACTGGCTTACTTGGCGCTGGACGTTGCAAGGCACGCGGATGCACCATTCGTTATTTTTCAGAGTGGCCTAAGGGGCAGATTTCAATTGCAACCAACAATAAACAAATCAATGTTTAAAAAATAATTGGTTCACCACGGCTTGCCTTTTTTTTTGCATTCGCCATGTTCCCTCGTTGTTTCTCTCAATCAACCAAACAATCGGGCATGTTTCAAGATAGGGATATGGAGCAACTAGTGGTTTTCCGTATTGTTTTCCGTTGAACCAACCTGAACAGGCCACATGCCGAAATGCGAACTTTTTACAGGGTCGAATTCGTGCGGGGTGAGTGAGAGGAGCGGTCGAAGCTGCGGCCTCATTAGGAAACCAAGCAGAGGTTCGATCGTGACATGATCTGCTTCATTTCCGAATCCCAAGTCAG